>JAJHZJ010000421.1:3346072-3578652 GCA_023548195.1 Bettongia penicillata ogilbyi | reverse complement strand
GGTGTGGGGGAAGAATAATAGCCCAAAAGCAATTGCACTAAGCCTGAAGAAATCAGATGAGCATTATCATGTCCCAACTTCAACTTAGTCCCTTCGATACACAACAAGTCAAGTTCTTGTCATAGTATTAAGCAAGAGATGGAAACTTATACATCCAAACTAACTTAGGTTCTTTCAAGGGCTGCATGTAGTACCATCACAGTCCTATCACCTGGAGGAGGAGTTATGCAGGCAGGACTACAGCAAATGATAAACCAGATAGCGCCAAATGACATTCAGTCAAAACTCAGACATTTGTATGTGGCCACGGGGGAGCTGCTGAGGCATTTATTTTCCTGTTTTCCAGTTAATACACCATTCCTAGAAGAAAAGGTAGTGAAGATGAAGAGTAATCTGGAATGATTCCAAGCTGCTAAGCTCTGCCTCTTCCAAGAAAAAATTCAAATTATCAAATTACTTATTTACACTTTTTAAGAGAAATGAAAAGGGCTTCTCAAATCTGTTTCTCTCCATTCTCTACCCGACAAACTATTTTTCACAAATTGATAATCATTGCATAGAGTAGAATTTAAGCATAAATTTGGTAAATCACATAGAAGAGATGCTGCATATGGCCTACGATAAAATGCACACCTGGCAGTCCTGACTCCTGATGGAGAAGACATGAAGGACCCCTGGGTGTTGGAGGCTTTGGTCCCCGGGATGTTCCCTGTAGCAGTTGTGGGAACCCACCCTGAGCAGCTTTTCATCACCCAGAAGATGTTGCAGGGACATCAGCCACTGACTGGGGAGCTGACACTGTTGAATTTGTACATTCGGGAGTGAAAGGAGCTGTTGTTAAACTCGAAAACTGGGAAGTAAATTAAGGCAGTACCAAAACCAGCTGAATACACACACGCACACACACACACACACACACACACACTGATTTGCATTAAGAGCTGCTTTCAGAAATAAAGTATCTTAAAAAAGAGTGAATTGAAAAATCTGAAATATTTTTTGTCTAACCTTTTTTTTAAGTACATAGTACAGGATAGAAATTAGCTATTATGTTTTATCTTTTTCTCCACTGTATTCTCATGTTTTACTGGATTCTATTTGTACTTTACTGAAATAAGGTTGAAAAAGGAGCTTTTTAAAGCAGAAAGAAGCTATTGCTCTAACCAACAGGGGACATTTGTGGTCAAAGGCATCTTCGGCTCTGTATTTCCTATAGAAATGAGAAGCAATATAATTGCACTGAGCACTTATTTTTGATTTGGGGTCCTGAATGACACAAGGGAAACAATTTTGCAGAAAATCTTGAATTTTTTATGGAATTTTTTCCCCAAGAGACAATGGACCTACATATTTTTGAGTGCAGAAATGCACTGCTGTGATTTTTTTGAAGATGGAATGTGCTTTGAAGAAACTGTTTTTTTTTTAGAGTTTAGAGATGTTACAAGTGAAGAGAATTAGAAGAATCATTTACTTATTTACACTCTTTAAGAGAAATAAAAAGGGCTTCTCAAGTCTGTTTCTCTCCATTCTCTACCTGACAAACTATTTTTCACAAATTGATAATCATTGCATAGAGTAGAAAGTGTGTGAATGCAAAACAAAGTTAGATACAGTACTATATCTGGAATTTGCCATGTTTTGTTCCTAATTGGATCACCTCACTGTTTATCCGTGACTTACTGTCTTGTATGAAAAATTATACAAAAAACTAAATCCATTTTATAAATACTTTTAAAAAAAAGTTACTTAAGTCAGTCCCGGTGATCAATTAACCTCAATTCAAAGAGGATGAACCCTGGTTTTCTCTGTTCCCATAATAACTTTCTATGGATTATTTCTCTTTTGCCTGTGCAAAAGCTATTATTTGGTAATAATAGCTTAATTTTTGTAACCAGCTCTAGTCTTGGCCTATGGGAGATGGTGCCTTTTATCCCAGATCATGGGTTCTCCCCTCTAGCCTGGAACCAAAGCCAAGCCTACAGTCTCCTGTAGGTGACCACAGCCAGAGGCAGCCTACCCCATTGTTTCTGCATTCGCCAGGCATGTACTCATTCCTTTCTGCCCCTGCCACTCTTTGCAGCAGAGCTGGCTCTGGAATTTCTTGTCAGCAGAGATTCCCTCAATTTTCCCTGGTTCAGACTCTCAACTCTCCTCACTATGAAAAGGGTGGGGTTGAGGTTGTAAAAGTTCCAGTGGTTGGGGCCTAAGCAGCCTCCCAGATCAGCTAACCCCAGGGCTTGCTACGTATTGTTAGTGGACCTCATCCTGGAGGTGTTTACTCTTCACCAGGATCGAATTTCATCCAGGGATTTTTCTACTGATTTTCTATTGCCCAGAAGGACCCCTGTTTTGCTCCTATTCTTATTTATTTTTACCCACTTTGTTTACCTGGGGGGGCGCTATTTTTCTCTTTTGTGGGGGAAAATCTTGAGAGTTTGGGATTTTCTGACCTGCTCCACCTTCTTCTCAGAATCCTCTCATTCACTTGTGCCTTTCCAGTTCACCACAAGGACATAATCCTAGCTCATCAAAGTATCAGTGTGAGCAGCCTCCTTTTACAGTTGACTAGTTCCTTGGCTTTCTGTGAGTACCTCAAACCATGGGTGTGGAGAGAAGTAAAGATTTGAAATCCCATTTAAATAGTCGTCTAAACCTTTAATCAAAAACGTTAAACAGAACAGGGCCATGAACAGATGCTGGGGGAGTGGGCCACTACGTTAGAGGCATCTATACAAGTAGTCTTTGAGACTTCAGTGACTACTGTTTGGGTCCAGTCATTAAACCACTTCCAAATTCATCTAACTATATTATAACTAAGTTAGTGTGAAATATAGGGAAGCCACGTCTATGATATTTTCTCATCTATCAGCATATCAAAAATGGAAATTAGGTAAGTCTGACATGACTGGGCATACTGGCTCTTAGGGGCTTTACCTTCTCAATATTGACAAACTATCCTTTTAACAATACTTTCTCTATTTTTTCCCTTTTGGCCAGCAACTTAAAGTAAGGTCATTGGTTTGCTGTTTTCAGACTACAGCCTCTTTGCTTAGAAGAAAATTAGAATCATATTGGCCTTTCTGCAGTCTTAAGGTTTTTCTCTCTCCCATTCTTCACGATCTTCCAAAGTCCACAAATTACCACAGCTTCACAATTACATCCGGCACTGTTTTCAGTGCCCTGGATATAGTTTTCTTGGGCTTGATGTCTAGAAATAGACATCAAAAGCTACACATCTAGAGCTTATATGTATTCTTACGGTCTTACAATTTATTTTGTGCATCATTTCTCTTTTAGCCATTATAATTGTGCCTCCTTTAGTCTCTGAATTATTCTCTTTGGAAAACTGAAGGTGTAATGAGATTTGAATAGTTGTGCTTCATTTTTGCTTTCTTTTCTTAACATCCCATCTACTGTAAGCAGTCATTATATATTTTTAAGGGCCTCCTTTTTTCCTCAGTATTCTTCTTCTTGTAGTTCTTAATATTTATCACCTGGTTGGCACATGCCACGATTTTGTGGTAATAGTAATATCAGCAATATTGAGAATTTACACAGTACTTAATAGGATATATGACATTTTATCCTTGCAATGACCACGGGGGATAGGTGCTATTAGTATCCCCATTTTATAGATTAGGAAACTAAAGCAGATAGATGTTAAATGAATTGTCTAGGACTACAAGATAGTAAATGAGACTGGATTTGAACTCAGGTCTTCCCAAAACAAGGGCACTGCTCCAGCACTCTCTCCACTGCACCATTCAGATTCTCTGTACTCATCCCCTCTTTTTGGTCCTTGCTTACATCTTCTATGGCTACTTAACCATTTAAGTTGGGAGGTGAGTTTCTGATGCAATTGCATTGATTTAGATAGTGCACCCTTTCTCTTTCACTGAAATCGGTATAAATTGCTTTTTTAGATGTATATTTTTGAAAACTTCCCATCCTTTTGGACTAGTTTCTCCTGTTAGAATCATCTCAGACCATTTTTCCAAAGCTTTTGACATGTGCTTTCTAAAAATTTTGAGTGCATCAGACAATGCCCAATTTTTCTTTCTTTCTAAATCATGAATTCTATGATAAAGTGGTCACTTCCCTCCTTGGTCCCCTTCATTTTTGTGTTGGCAACCAATTTTTCCTAGTTGGTCAGACTCAGTTCCAAAGAGCAATTCCTCTGTTTTCAGGAGAATGAAATTATCGTAAATTCTAGCAAAGGCTTTATTATTGTTGTCATGTCTGGGACACATTTTAGTGAAGGCAGACTTCCAGAACATGCCTGGAGAACTGAAGTTTCTCATCACCATATGACAGGATTATGGTCTATTTCCTAAACTCCTCATTTATATCTTCCAAGTAGCTGATCGCATGCTCTTGTGTCAAAATGATTTGTTTCTTGCTCCTTGATTTCTCAGATGCTCTCCAATATGCTAATGCTATCTAGTTCATGGATTTCCACATATGAGTATATATTAGTAATAGTCAATGCTTCTTCATGTGGACCTCTTCATTTTATTTATTTTGTTTCCCTTCTAGAATGACATCCCAATTATAGGTCCTGTTCCACAGTCTCAGTGATACCCATGAGGTCAAATTTATCTCCTATTGATATTTCTATTTCATTCTATTTATTATCCATCTTTTGTGCACATTTGTGGTTAAGGATTTTATTGCTGGATCGATTTCTTGGATTTTTTCCCTTGTGAATTTCTGAACACTCTATTGCTACTCATATTATCTACTCTAGCTGCTACTCTTTAGTGCATCTACTTTAGTTTGGTAGAGAGATGTATAAAGTTTCCTCTCTTCCAACTTCAATTTTAAAGCTTCTTTATTAAATTTGCAAAACTACATACAAATCAATTTTTACCACCTCTTGTCACACTCTATTTCTGACTAAGGGCCCAATTATTCCTGTATTTTAAACTGTGACTCAGAAATCTGAAGCTTCTTCTCAGATACCATTTTCTTGACCAGTTGTTCACTTTACAAATCCAAGTCTCTAGTTCATCTACCTACTTCTGTAGCTCATCTTATCAGAGTTTTAGAATCTTGATTTGTTAGTCTCTTGTTTTTGACCCTCTTTCTTTAAGATCACTTTCTGACTCTAACTCCTGTCTGAAGGAATTCCAGAACAGGTATGGTGAGGTAAATCTTTGTCACACATATTTCTTACACATGTATCTCATTATTATTGCGGTCTAAGTTTAAGCTTACTCCTCATATGGATACTATGCGCATTTGTGGAAATGGGTGAACCATGTTTTAAGAGAACATTTTGTATTAGTTGTCTTTATCATGTTATCTGAGTATAGTAGTGGCTGCCCTCTGGGAACTCAAACTGCCAATTCAAGCAGAAGGTGGGGAATGTTGCTAGTTCTTCTTCTCCTTCTCCTTTTCCTCTTCCTCCTCCTCTTCTTTTTCTTCTTCTTCTCCTCTTCCTCCTTCTCCTTCCTCCTCCTCCTGCTCTCAGGGTTGGAGGAAATTAAGTACTTGTCCAGGAAATTAAGTACTAGTAAATATTGGAAATATGATCTGAACTGAGGTCTTTCTGACTCCAAGTTGATCACTCTATCCACTATGTTACCTAGACAAGAAGAGCCTTAAATATCATAAAACTTTCTTATTTTTTCTGATTTTATGTTTCCACTTTTAGGATAAAAATTAGTGCCACCTTTTGCTTTATCTGCATTGTTGGAATTTTCCTTGTGCAGATGTTTGTGTAGATGTCGTGTCTAAGTCCTGCTCTATCCCAAGTGCTTTTTTCCCCTATATGCCCATTTTTCTGCATCTAAAGGTTTTTATCACATATTTAACGCTGCAATAGATTAGTGCCAAAGAGAGAGTTCTTGCTTTAGAGATAATGAGCTCAAATACTTCACAATTCAGGTCAGTTATACATGAATTTCACAATCATCAGCATCTGATAGCAATTCCTTTGAATTAAATTTGTGATTTCATTGAAGTTTCCAGGCAATGTTATCATGTCCATTGTTACAACTGAGGTCTTAAGTGAACAGTCTCATTTTAAAGTGAGAAACTCAGTATGATAGCTTGACTATGAAAACATTTCCTTCTGCAGCTGTAGGAGTATGGTTGTGGCGTGCTACGATGACTGTTAGTGATGGAGAAGTCCAGGATAATTTTTTTTTGAGAGTCGATAAAATTGATGTTTCCAAACTTCAAATAAAGAAAAACAAACAAACTGATAGTCATTCCATGAGTGGAGAGGTAACAAATGGAAAATCAGAGCCTAGCTGGCAACTAACTAAAAAGAGTTTGTGAAAATCAGCTAGCATGGGGACCTCAATTGAGAAAATAAAAAGTCATTCTTAGAGGCAAACAGCTCCCTTCTGATGTCCATATTAACCTTAACCAAGTTTGGTTTGAATCTGTTTACCAAACTTATTGTGCAATCTATAATAAACACACATTCTAAAAGCAAGTCAACAAACATAGAACAGAACAGAAGGTAGGGAGATGGTATCCCACATCTAGTAATAAATCTTGTGAAAAAAACTCTGATTGCAGTATAAATCAACCATCTGTTTTTGAAGCTGTACAATGAGATCTTACTTGCTGGACAATGAGCAGTTGTATTTACCCAATCTATTACTTAAAGTTGATAGAAGTTTTCTAACTCATTACTGAACAACAATTTCTGAATACACCTATAACAAACAGCAGCCACAACAATAAACATTCATAAGGACCAGCTCTTCAGGTTCAGAACTATACTTAATGCTGAGGTGACAAAGACAAACATGAAACATTCCCTACTCTTAAGGGACCTAAATCTACTGGGGAGGCATATTTTATAAAACATATTTTATATAACAGAAACTGGGCAGGATGGGGGAGGGGGAAATCAGTAAATGCAATGGAAATTAAAAGATGCCACTAATAGTATATTTGAGTTTTGCTCAAATATTTATACTATTCAAGAACAGTGACTGTATCTAAAAGTCTATAAGACATTACCTGACTAAAACCTTACAAGTGTTCTTGCCATAATGGTTTTATGAAAATTCAAAGAAAACTTCTAAAGCTATGAGGTATTACAGAATAATTATCCTGCTGTAAACTATTATACCCTTGATAAAGAAAGCATATTAAATTATCCATGCTACTCCTGATGAGGAGGCAATAGTTAGCAAGTATTTATTTATCAGGTGCTGTACTTAACCCTAGGGATATAAATAGAAGCAAAAGGGAGGAGTGCTCACTCTCAAGGAACACACATCAATGAATGAAGAGGAAATATAACAGGGAAGTAGAAAATAAGGTGGAGTGGGAATGGGGAAGGGGTATTTGAGCTGGGATATCATAGCAAAATTCATAAAGCCAGAAGCACAGCAAAGAGGGGAAGGAAATATGACTAGCCTAGACCTGTCCTAAAACTGGAGACTCCAGAAAGAACTCAACAACAGGAGAAAAGACCCAGCATTGTGGAGGGATATTCCAGGGTCAGTTCTCACTATTTTAGCATATGACAGTTTCTGAAGGATATTCTAAGGTGAAAAGACAATGGAGTCATTGTGACTAAATACTTAGAGTTAGGGCCACAGCCCAGGAGGAGAATGAAGCATGCCCAACCTGGGTCCAGTCCCAAAATAATGCTTTGGCTAAGCTATCATTTTGTTGAATTTAGGACCACATACTTAGAGTTGGAAGAAAGCTTAGCTATTGCCTGGCCTAATAGAGTCATTGTTTAGATGTACAGAGGTCCAAGGAGCTTTAGTTACTTCTCATACTTAGTTATTTTCTATTTGGATATCATCTTCTGAAATGATAATCAATTTTGTTAGATATTTGTTACCATTGCCCTGGTTTCCAACATAGAATTATAGATACAGAACGTGAAGAAATCTTCAGGCTCAACTAGTCCTACATCCTTAGTTTGTGGATGAGGAAGTTGAAACTTAACCTAGAGAGGTAAAGTAATTTCCCCAAGGTCACAGAGGTGAAATGTGGCAAGGCTAGAATCTGAACTCAGGTCTTATGCCCTTTCAGTTCCATGTCCTTTCTTTTATACCATAGCACCTCATTTAATGTGGAAATTTCCAAAAGATATGGTGAGAAAAGACACAAAGTCAATCTATCAATACAAATCAGTACTCTCCCGCTACCCCCTGCCCCTGCTCAGTCTTGGACCTGGTACTTCTTAATATTTGCAGCAATAATTGTAGCCTACTTAAGGAAGAGTACTCCCTTAAGTTTCCAGATAAAAAAGAATGTCTTGAATTTTGGAAGAGAGGCTTCAAAATGACCTTGAGAAGATAAAGTTAGCCAAAGACAAGCAGGTGTTAATACATTGAGAGGGAAAACACAAACCAAATAAAATTGCAAATGAACTCTCCCTAGATACAAAATAGTAAATGACTGATAAGACCTAGATGAAGTAGAAAAGGACTCAGGATAATAAGTAGAGTATGGTGATTTGAGCTTTGCTTCTAGACACTAAGATCTAGAGGACACCCTCTCTCACAGGAACATAGTTCCTCTCCCTGGTGAAGAAGAAAAAGTAGATTTGAACTCAGGTCTTCCTGACTCCAGGGTCAGTGTTCTATCCATGACACCACCTACCTGCCCGTAACTCCAAATTTCTTAAACTGAAATTCAATGGCCATTGTAATCTGGATTGAGCCTAGTTGTATAGCTTTAGCTGTCAATTCTGCCCTAAAAACACTCTCACTCCAGCCAAATCAGGTGACATCTGCTTCCCACCTTCCATCCCTTCTGCATCCTTGCCTGCGTTCATAGTTGTTATCGTTTAGTCAATTCAGTCATGTCCGACTCTCCATGACCCCATGGGGGGTTTTCTTGGCAAAGATACTCGAGTGGTTTGCCATTTCCTTGTCCAATTCATTTTACATATGAGGAAACCGAGACAAATAGATTTAAGTAATTTGCCTAGGATTATACAGGTAGTAAGTGTGTGAGATTTGAATATAAGCCCAGTCAGTGATCTACCTTCACTACCTAGCTGTCCTTGCCTGTGTCCATACCATTCCCTATGACTGTAATACCCTTCTTCATATCCATCCGTTGAAATCCTATTCACTTTTCAATGCCCAACACAAATGCTACATCCTCCTTTAGATATTCCTAAACACACACACACACACACACACACACTCACACACACCCCTGAAGGTTTTCTCACCTACTACTAGCTTTCATAGCACTTGTTTTTGTACCTCTCCTGTGCTCTCTGTTATCATCTACCTTAACTTGTATTTAGTTACAAGGTAGAGCCCTGAAAGGGGACTGAATGTTCCCACTGAACAAAATTAGCAAAAGTCAAAGAAAGTGTTATTCATCTGTTCTGTTTATCCTGTGCAGTCTCAGAAAAGCAGGTACAGACACGGTAATCAGAGAAAGCAATTAGCTAAAATAATGGAAATCAAGGAACATGAAAATACCTAACAGATTCTTAAGATTTATGGGCTTTCTCCTAAGTTCTTTGAAGCCAAAGTTAGCATTTTTTAATTATGTTTCTGCATCTGGTGAGAAAGATGGCTTGGAATGAAAGTAAATCTTTGTGTCTGTTGGGTAAGATACTCAAAATATCATGGAGAAATTATTGTGCCTGATAAATATTGGTATTGAATATATGAGTTCCTAGGAATGAGGTTTCAGTTTCTGATTGATTTAGCAATCTAGATGCCCTTTTCAAGCAGCTCTTTCTTCAGTCCAAGTTTTTCCTATATGCCCTGAGATTGTCTTCAGATTAAAATGTTTTTCTTACAACAGCTAATGTTGGCTGTGTCCTTAAACTCATATCTCTGGCATGACTTAACTTAAAACTCTCCTGACCAGCACTTGTTCTTGATTATTTCCAAGGTTCCCTTCAGCTCTAGATCTAGAGGCCTGGGATGATTTTTAAGATCATCATTACAATTTTTGCCATTATTTCTAAAAGAATAATAGGCTGGTTGGGAAAACGGAAAGATGACGTTGGCTGGAATTCTGACTCTACAAAAGCTCTGGGAAAATCACTTCATCTCCACTGACCTCTGTTTTCTTCTCTGTAAAGTGAGGGAATTGCACTAATTAATTTCTAAGCCTCCTTTCATTGCTAAATCCTCTAATCTTACATACTTATGGGGCATCCCATAAATATGGTACAAAGCTAGGTTCTGTACCATGTTGCTTAAGCTGGCACTCTACCTGTCTTTAAAGAGGTCATACTATAAAACTACTAGCTTTGACCCAGGTAAGCACAAAAAAAATACAGACATCTATAAAACTGTGGAGCTGTTGAACAGTAAAGTATTTCATTATGGACAAATTGAACAAATTGTGCTTAGAATGACAGAGAATGAAAAGTTTGACATTTCAAGTGAATCTACGAGATACAGTCATTGAGAGTACTTCAGAAATCTTCTTCCCTTCTTTTGTTCCATACCTCCTCATAGAAGATTGTTTAGTTTTCTAAAAATCGCTTGGCTCGTTGACTGCTCTCTTGGTCAATGTCCACTCTTTATTCAGCTTCTTCATGGCATCTGGTAAGAGAAAATGCTATTAAAGTTAGAGGCTTTGGTCCCTCACTGCCTTTTCAGGACTGGTATGTGGACCTTTAAAAACAGGCATTGATCCTTTGCCTCATAGATGGTTCTTTCCGTAAGACAAAAGAGATTAATCTGGAGGGTCCAGCTTTGTGACTTTTTAAAAATCAAGAGAGCAAGCTTCTAGAAATCTAGGAGTGTGGAGTATACGATTCTCAGTGTATTCTGAGTCTATTCTCTGTTTTGCAGCGGGCCCAACATCAACGTCCTGAGGAACAATAAATGTCCTTTGGGAGTGATCTTACACCTTTAAAACCCAGCTCAGTTGTAGCTCAGACGAACACTCACCTGGTGTTTATCCCACTCATCTGAACTAATGCTAAATAGAAGGATTTGGCAAATTGCAGTCCACAGGTCAAATCCAGCCCATAAAAAATTCCACTTAAATGCTACTCCCCAGTGCCTGATTGATGCTTGGCATTGACTCTAGATTGCTGAAGGTGATGTCCAGCAAACTAAGAGTGTTTTTACATTTTTAATAAAGGCTTATTGCATTTAAAAAGATAAAAGTCACTTTTTAGCTTGAGGACCAATGGGCCAGATTTGGTCTTCTGAGCCAGTTCACTGACCTCTGCTATAGAAGAACTGAGCTAAGCCTGAGTCCATTCTCTCCAGTGTAATGGAAGAAGATTAAAAAAAAAACATAGGTTACACAGGGCAGAGAGTGGGAGAGGGCAAAAAAATAAAGCTCTATACTCCCTGCTAGTAAAAGAATGGTAATGTTGACTGAAAGAAGGATTCGATAGGTGATAAGTGAAACCACCTCAATGTCCCCACCTATTAGTAAACCCCAACAGTGTTATATATCAATACTTTCATGACTTCTAATTTCATTCATCTGGGTATTCCTTCCACCAAAGCAGTTTACAATCTTCTAAAATTTAGTAGACGCTCTTTGAGAGTTACTAGAACCAAAAAATTGATTACCTTCTAGCCATCCTGATCAGCTTCTCCAACTTATCTAAGCTGGGCCTCCTTTCATAGGCACACAATCTATCACTGGGTTCATTCGCAAGACCTTTCTAGCTTGGGAGGTCCTGTTAGAGCTTGTCCTCCACTGACATCACCTTCAGCCTCCTAGAGTCACCTCCAAGCCTCAATTAGGCGTAAGGGAATAACATTTAAACAGATTGTTTTTTCTATAATCAATATCTCTTTGACTTTTAAGTATATGTGTGTGTGTGTGTGTGTATGTATTTTGACATGTTCTAAATGGAGAATGAAAACATCTGGTGACTGATGTTTTTAATAGAACTATTTTAGATATAAATATAGCTGTTAATGTTTAGTTTTCTTTTCTCTAGAATCTGTAATCTTAGCTCCTTTTAACTCTCTTTATGGCTCCTATTTTCCAACACTTTAATCATTTTTGTTGCTGTTCATTAGTACTTCCTCTATTATTCTGTATTTCAAGTTGTGTCAGGGGGCAGCCCATCACCTAAGAACTGAGTTCTACAGGGTTGGGAAGATGAGAGTGCTTTTGAGTAAGACTTCTTTGGCAACAAGACTTGGTGGGAAGATTTGGGAATTGAACCCAGGACTTTTTGCCTCTGAGGTTGTAACTGGATATTTGAGTAAATGAGAGTGAGAAGAAGAGGATAAAACTAAGATTGCAAAGTCAGGTGGATAGAAGGACACTAATATCCCAAAAGTTTGGAAGAGTGGTGGGTTTTGGGAGAAAAATAATGAATTCTGCTTTTGACATGTAGAGTTTGAAATGCCAGTGAGATAATAGGTTTAAAAATGCCCAGCAGGGGAGGAGCCAAGATGGTGGAGTAGCAAGACTCACGTATCCTAGCTCCGAATCCACAGCCCAGAAATTTCCTGTAAAAAGAACTCCCCACAAATTCTGGATCAGTGCAAGTTGCACACCAATGCAGTGGAAGAGATTTCCGTTCCAGAGAGCCCTGGAAAGCCATCCCCAGGGGTCCGTCATGCTCCAGACAGCAGAGCCCACCCCTGCCCAGCCCTGGTCGTGGGGCCCCAGAGGAGCAGATCAGAGCAGGCTTCAGGGACAGAACCTCCAGTGGCCGCGAAGGTCCCTCCGCCCACAGGCGCTACAGGTCAGTGAGAGAGACTTCTGGGCTGGCGGAGAGGGGAGCAGGGTGTCTCCTTGGCTCGGGCCCCTTGGGAGGCAGTGGCAGAGGGATCGGCAGAGGCAGTGGTAGAGGCAGCAGTGGCAGCCTGGGACTCCCTGAGCAGCAGGCAGGAGCTCAGGGCCATTACCAAAGATCTCTGCATAAACCTCGTGAGGGAACTGAGCCTGGGAGGTGGCCCTGCCCCCACCCAAGCACCAGAACTTAAGCTCACATTGAATAGCAGCTGCTCCCGGGCTGCAGATAGCCCTGAGACTGGGAAGCAGCATTAGAATCTCAGACCCCAAGCACTAGCTGGGCAGATCTAGGCAGCGGTGGAGAGGAATCTCAGAAGTCAAGTAACTGGCTGGTAAAATGCCCAGAAAAAGGAAGCAAAATAAGACCATAGAGAGTTACTTTCTTGGGGAAGAGATGTTCCTTCCCCCCTTCATTTCTGATGAGGAAGTACAATGCTTACCATCAGGGAAAGACACAGAGGTTGGGGCCTCTCTATCCCAGACATCCCAGGTGGATGTCTGGTGGGCTCAGGCCATGGAAGAGCTCAAAAAGGATTTTGAAAATCAAGTCAGACAGGTGGAGGAAAAACTGGGAAGAGAAATGACACAGATGCAAGAAAAGCATGAAAAACGGGTCAATACCTTGCTAAAGGAGACCCAAAAAAATGCTGAAGAAAATAACACCTTGAAAAATAGGCTCACTCAATTGGCAAAAGAGGTTCAAAAAGCCAATGAGGAGAAGAATGCTTTCAAAAGCAGAATGAGCCAAATAGAAAAAGAGGTTCAAAAGCTCACTGAAGTAAATAGTTCTCTCAAGATTAAAATGGAACAGATGGAGTCTAATGACTTTATGAGAAACCAAGAAATCATAAAACAAAACCAAAAGAATGAAAAAATGGAAGAGAATGTGAAATATCTCATTGGAAAAACAACTGACCTGGAAAATAGATCCAGGAGAGACAATTTAAAAATTATGGGACTACCTGAAAGCCATGATCAAAAAAAGAGCCTAGACATCATCTTTCATGAAATTATCAAGGAAAACTGCCCTGATATTCTAGAACCAGAGGGCAAAACAAGTATTGAAGGAATCCATTGATCACCACCTGAAAGAGATCCAAAAAGAGAAACTCCTAGGAACATTGTGGCCAAATTCCAGAATTCCCAGGTCAAACAGAAAATATTGCAAGCAGCTAGAAAGAAACAATTTCAGTATTGTGCAAATACAATCAGGTTAACACAAGATCTAGCAGCTTCTACATTAAGGGATCAAAGGGTGTGGAATAGGATATTCCAGAAGTCAAAGGAACTAGGACTAAAACCAAGAATCACCTACCCAGCAAAACTGAATATAACACTTCAGGGGAAAATATGGTTTTTCAATGAAACAGAGGACTTTCAAACATTCTTGATGAAAAGACCAGAGCTGAAAAGAAAATTTGACTTTCAAACACAAGAATGAGAAGCATGAAAAAGTAAACAGCAAGGAGAAGTCATAAGGGACTTACCAAAAGTGAACTGTTTACAATCCTGCATGGAAAGACAATATTTGTAACTCTTAAAACTTTTCAGTATCTGGGTAGTTGGTGGGACCACACACAGACGTACACACACACACACACGCACACACACACACGTACATGCATGCATGCACACACAGAGACAGAGAGCACAGAGTGAATTGAATAGGATGGGACCATATCTTAAAAGAAATTAAGGTAAATGGTGAGAGAGAAATGTAGTGGGAGGAGAGAGGGTGAAATGGAATGGAGTAAATTATGTCTCATTCAAGAGGCAAGCAGGAGACTTTTTAGTGGAGGGAAAAAAGAGGAGAGCTGAGAAAAAAACATGAAGTTTACCCTCATCACATTCAACTAAAGGAAGGAGTAAAATGCACACTCATTTTGATATGAAAACCTATCTTACAGTACAGGAAAGTGGGGGAGAAGGAGATAAGCAGAGAGGGAGGGACGGATGATGGAACGGAGGGCAATGGGAGAAGGGAGCAATTTGAAGTCAACACTCGGGGAGGGACAGGATCAAAAGACAGAATAGAAACAATGGGGGGCAGAATAGGATGGAGGGAATACAGTTAGTCTTACACAACACGACTATTATTGAAGTCATTTGCAAAACTACACCGATAAGGCCTATATTGAATTGCCTGCCTTCCCAAAGGGAATGGGTGGGGAGGGAGGGATGGGGAGAATTTGGAACTCAAAGTTTTAGGAACAACTGTTGAGTATTGTCCTTCCTACTAGGAAATAAGAAATACAATTAATGGGGAATAGAAAGTCATCTGGCCCTACAGAAGAAAAGAGAAGATGGGAACAAGAGAAGGGAGGGATGATAGAAGAGAGGGCAGATTGGTGATAGGGAAAATTAGGATGCTCGGTGTATTGGGGTTGGGGGAGGGGATAAATGGGGAAAAAGTTTGGAACCCAAAATTTTGTGAAAATGAATGTAAAAAGTTAAATAAATAAATTTATATTTAAAAAACAAAATGTCCAGCAGGCAGTTGGTTCTGTGGGACTCCACTTCAGTAGAGAGAGACTAAGGCTGAACATACACATCTAGAAGTGATCTGCCTAAAAGAGATGATTAAATCCATGAGAGTTGATGGGATTACCAAGTGGTATAGAAATAAAAGATGAGAGTTCCCAGGACAGAGCCTTGAGGACACTTAGCAGGTATGATATAGATTATAATGTCATATGACATAACATGGAGTTATGGTTATATTTGTTTGTTGTTGTCATCAGTTTTGTCCAACGCTTTGTGATTCAATTGTTTTTGTCAAAGGTACCTGGAGGGGTTTGCCATTTCTTTCTCCAGCTTCTTTTATAGATGAGAAACTGAGGCAGTGAAGACACTTGCCTAGGTTTACACAGCTAGTAAGTATCTGAGACCAGATTTGAACTCAGGAAGATGACTCTCCATGACTTCAGGGCTGGCACTCTATCCACTCTGCCACCTAGTGCCCCAGAATGGTCATATAGGTAGGAGGAAGACTAAGAAAAGAGAAAGAAGAGAGAAGAATATATCCAGCAGGATAGGGTTTCCACAGCATGAGGGGTTGCAGAGAAGTTAAAAAAATTATCAGAACATAGGTGACTAGCAAATTTGGAGAGTTCAGTTTTAATTGAATGATCATATAAGAAGCCAGATCACAGATGTTTTAAAGGATAGTGAAAGGAGAAGGAGCAAAAGCACTGAATATAGATTTTTTTTTCTGTCAGGTGTTTGACTGAATAAAGGGTAAGAGACATAGGATGATAGCTGGTGATTACAGGAAGATCTGATGATAATTCTTCCCCCTCTCCCAAATGTATTAATTCATTTGTTTTCACTTTTCAACAATCACTTCCATAAGTTCCAAATTTTCTCTCCCTCTCTCCTCCCTCCCTCCCCAAGACAACATGCAGTCTTAAATGGATTCTACACTGCATTCCTATTAAACACATTTTCATATTAGTCATGTTGCACAGAAGAATTAAAAGGAATGGGAGAAACCACGAGAAAAACAAAACATAGCAAAGGAGGAAATAATCTGCTTCATTCTGCATTCTGACTCCATAGGTCTGTTGCTGAATGTGGGTGTTATTTTGAATCATGAGTTCTTTGGAAATGTTGTAGGTCCTTGCATTGCTGTGAAGTGCTAAGTCTATCAAAAACAGTCCTCACACACTGTGGCTATTACTGTCTATAATGTTCTCTTGGCTCTGCTCACTTCACTCAGCATCAGTTCATAGAAGTCTTTCCAGGTTTTCCTGAAGTCTATCTCTTTGTCATTTCCTATGGCACAATAGTATTCTGTCATATGTGGTATATGAATACCACAACTTGTTCAGTCATTCCCTAATTGATTGGCGTCCCCTCAATTTCCAGCTCTTGGCCACCATCAAAAGAGCTGTTACGAATATTTTTTGTACATGTGGGTCCTCTTCCCATTTTTATGATCTCTTTGGGATGCAACCCTAGAAGTGATATTGCTGCATCATAGGTTAAGCACATGTAAAGATGATTCTTGAAGAATGAAGGGGACTCAAGAGTATTTGTATATGTCACTAACTAGTAGATGGAGAAAGAGACTAAATATTAAGGGGAGGGAGGCTATGATAGTGGGGCAGTTTTCTGGAGAAGATGTAAAGGGATGACATCGAAGTGCATGTAAATAGGTCAGCCTTGTCAAGGATAATGGGTTCCAACTCATCAGAGATTGGAGGAAACAGGAAAGTTATTAAAGGGCTGTAAGATGATAAAGAGAAGTAAAAAGGGAGCTTGAGGGCAATGACTCTGATTTTCACAATAAAGTATGAACTGAAGACTTAGTTGAGAGGGTGGGTAGGAAGGGAACAGTATCTCTTAAAGCCTTGGCTTTAGAGGAAGAGAAGGCTGATGAAAGAGATATATTCATTTAGAAAGAAATAAAAATATTACTTTGCTACAATGAGGTCCAATGAGTTTAGATAGCACAGAGTGGTGGTGCACCTCATCAGCACAGTTGTGTAATTTCTTCCAGCCTGGCTTAGCGACAGGTAAGGCACAGAGAAGGAGGGAGCATGAGCGGTGACGGGAAAAGGATGCAATGCATTTGACACTAAAGGATACTGTAGAATTAAACTTGGTCCATACCTGCTCTGCACCTATTCTACTCTTAAAGAGTTGTGTGGGACACTGTTTGAGCAACTGACTTGTTCAAGGGTCAAACAGAAGAACATGTGTCAGATTTGGGACTTGAAGCCAGGTCTTTTTGATTCTGAGGTTGTCTAGCTAACAACTATACTAAGCTGCCTCTCCTTTACTTCCCACATGGTAGCTATGTAGTAAACATTTGTAGGATAGGATTGGATTCAGAGAAAAGGTAGTTCCAAGGCACATTATCTTTATCTACAAATCTTTAATCTGTCTTCCTCTGAGAATAAGGATGGAAATTTTACATGAGAGCCACAATTAGACATATCTAAACAGTAGCAAAAGGGACTGATCTGAGTTTTTGCTTCTCCCAGCAAGAGTTCTTTCCTGTCCCTGTCAATCTTTTTGGAGAGATTTTTCACAAGCTGTCTTGCTCTCTCTCTCTCTCTCTCTCTCTGTCTTTCTAGTAATAGTAGTGGTGGTGGTGGTGGTAGTGGGCTGGGTAATGATGTAAAACAGAAAGGAAGAGTAAAGTTGTTGAATAAAGAACTAATTGGAAAATAAACCTCTGGATAATAGAAAGTTAATTACTTTGGAGCTAATTCAAGGAGAAAACTTGCCCTTAATATATAGACTAATGGTCAAAAAGATATCACAGTCATGGACACTGGACATGATATGAGTTGCCTAGCTAATCACAAAGGAAAAACATCGTTTTCTTTGGTTCTTCAAAGTCAGTTCATGGGGTTAAATTGACAAAAGAACAAACTATTACATATTTCCTACATGTCACCTCTTGTAGAGTAGGAGCCCCTTCTGTGTGAAAAAGTCAAAAAAGGTTTGTAAATTACATGGCAAATGGGGTGCTGAACTTGGAGTCAGGAAGACCTGAGTTCAGATTTGACTTCAGACATTTCCTTAGCTGTTTGACTCAAAAGTGACTTAACCTTGTGTAGCCTCAATTATAAACTGGGGATAATAATAGCACCTAAGATGTTTGAAGCTGCTGTGCAAACTTTAAAGTGCTATATAAATCCTGGCTATTATTGTTATTATTTACAACAACAATGCTATTTAATGAACTGAATCACCTCTTCCCTGACTGCCACTTCAGAGTACAGAGAATTTATTCTCGTCAAAATGCTAATTGACACATTTTCATTACATATGTAGGGCAAAAATATTTGAAATCACTTTTGGAAAAAAAATCAGTTTGGGCAGGAATTGGAGCAATAATGGGAGATAATATTATGCTAATTAGATTCATCAAATAACTCTTACCTTCAATGATCCCATTTGTCTACATATACGGCTACAAATAAGTAATGTTGGATGACCAATCTTAAAGTGGCAAGAAAACAAGCAAAGCACCAGATTAAAAAAAAATCTCATGTAGAAGTAGTGGCAGGAGCTGAAATAAATCTGGGTCAGTGAGCTCTGTTTTGAAGGCCAGCATATTTTCAGACTCTAATTGCACTTATTTTATTTCCTACTATCTCTTTTTCTTTGTGATTAGGCTGGAAGACCTGCATCCCTGGTGATGATAGCTCATCATCAGCCTGTGCACTTCCTGGATGTGGCTAGCCATACATTTTAGCAGACAAGGCACCTCCTCAGAGAGGTTGCATGCAGACATTTGGGTGAAGTTTCAATTTTTCTGGTGCATTGTGTTACTGTTCACCACACCAGCAGGTGTCCTATTGGCCTGTGCTTTTCTTAACGAATACATCAGGTAAAAATCTTAAATCTTCCCCTGTTCTATAAACCCTGAAAATAGAATACTAGCCTCAAGCACTCTATCCTGCACAACAGAAGAAATAAGTTTCACCATCTTAATTATGAATACATCAGATGAGAGGATCTCCTCTTCCAAACCCCTTATCAGTTTTAGGAATCATGCATTTATAGATGTTCAGCCTTGCAGTGAATCTATCTCCTTTAAATGGCTCCATATGGAGGGGAAACAAGCTTCTTTGACTGAACTGTGCATGAGTGGAGTGTAGAATCTCAGGTCCTAGACCACAACCCACATAACAGAACCTTATCTAGGGGAGGACAGGGTTTGCCCTTTGGTAGAGTCATATTTAGTTATAGAAATGATGCCTGGGATTCATCTTAGAGAAGCTGTGTTTTCCTCTATCTTCTGCTTCCTTGTTCCAAATGTGTGGTGGTAGGGGTGGGGAAAAGGGATGCTCCAGAGAACCTAACCCTTTACCATCATCACCATCATCTCTATGTAGAAACCTGCTTCACTTCCTCATTCTCAGAGAGCATGTCTACCTTCTAACTTCTGTCCAATTTACACTAGGGTGGCTACTGAAAACTGGGGCAGAGAAGAGATCATCTCAGTCCTGGAATTAGAGTTTTAATCCTGATTTGCTGCTGTGTGGTCTTGTGCTTTGTGGTTACTTCGGTGCTGAATATAGTTCCCTCACAACTTCCTTGTCCTTTATATGAAATCTGACCCATCTCCATACCTGTGTGCATGGATGCTGCTCCTGGCTCTCTCTTCCTAATCAGCTTGGGCTTCTAGATGCTGACATTAGGTCTAAATATTCTGATTATATGCTTGTCTACTTCCTTAACCTGCCTTGAACTCTGGATGTTCTCCCTTATGGCCCATCGCCTCAAGCTTCCAGTTATATCTGATGCCTTGACTTTCATGTTGACTTTACCCTTTGGATTAATGTTAATTGTAAGTCTCCTTTCTGAATGAGCACCTTTGTTTTTCACCTGTAAAGGACCCCTAACTATTTCATTTGCTGTATTTCTATGCATGTCTCCTTCAAGGCAATATCTTCTGCTACCTCATAACCTTCTGTGTCTTTTGGGGATTGCTTGATTTATAGAAACTCCTTTGTAGAGATGTAATGGAGAAAACAAATCAAAGAAAACATGCACGCCCAGAATGGATTGCTCTCTTGCTGTTGTTCAGTTCTGTCCAACTTTTTGTGACTTCCACCTGGGGTTTTCTTGGCAACGATACTGATGCGGTGTACCATTTCCTTCTCCAGTTCATTCTACAGATGAAGAAACTGAGGCAAATAGGGTTAAGTGACTTGTCCAGCATCACACAGATAGTAAGTATCTGAGGCTAGATTTGAACTCAGGCTCCGTGCTTTATCCACTGTACCACTTAGCTACTCCATATGTTGATCTATTGTCTATAGCTATTCTTAAGGCAAAGGTTAGATGTTCACTTGTTGGATATATTGTAATGTTTGATTTTATATTTTTGGGGGGTTGGTTGATCAGATTAGATGACTTCTGAGGTTCAGCATTACTCTGGAATTCTAATTATGTGATTTTGTAATGTGAACTGTATGGAGAGAATTTTTAAAAAGACACTCCCAAAATGCATAGAAATTGCATTTTTGTAAAAGCAACAATCTATGGTCATAGCAAGGCTACTTGTTCTTGACTGATTAAGTGGTTTTGGTTTAGGATGTCTCTGGGATATCTTGATTTAGCAACTATAATCACCCACCTGGTATTCAAGTTGTAGTCTAATTAGGCTTTTAAGTATGCTTCTGACCTAGTTTCCTTTCTTCTGTTTCAGAAAACTCTCAGGGAAGGATGAAAACTTGAGAGGTCTCTGAAGGCCAATGGAATATAAGGAGAGAGCCTTTCTTTTATCCTTGTCCCCCCCAGTGCCTAGGATACTGTCTGTCGCACAGTAGGCACTTAATAAATACTTATTAAATCGATACCTATACAAGTTGCTTTTAGGCAGTTTTGTACTTATAGAACTATTATAGAATTATTGTCTATCTTTATTAAAACAATGTCATTAGGAAATCTACAAATATGTTGAAATTGTATTCCCAAATCTAGCACCTCTTTTTATGACCCCCAAAGACCTTTCTAAGATCTACTGAATTTAGATTCCATATGAAAATGTTAGTTTTGTCAGTTTTGAGGGTACAGAAAAATAAGATATATTGTCTGTTCTCAAGGAAATGTCAATATAAATATGAATATAGGAAACTAGATAAAAGTACAATAGCATTATCTTTCCAGTATCTAAAGAGATGGAATCACCATGACAAGCAAGGTGGGATGGAGGAAGATTTGAAATTCCATTTCTACTTTCATTGATTCATAGTGTCTAGAGCTGATGTAGACCTTCAAGGACAAGATCATATTGTATTCTCCCTTAGGATCGTAAAATATAACTCTAGAACTGGAGAGAATCTTAAAGATTATAGAGTCATGCCTTCTAATTTTGCAAGGGAGGAAACCAAGACCCAGAGAAGGTAAGTGACTTTCCAAAGGTCACAAGTCTCTGTTTTTAGAAATCATCTTTTTGGAGGCTCTGGGACTGAGCTGAAGCAGGCGCGTGGGGGCTTAGCGCAGCGCCTGACACATAGTAGGCGCCAAATAAACGTTACCGTCTTTACTGTCTCTCCCTCTTATCTCTGGGGAGCCCTGGAGACCCATCCCCAGGGTCCGTCGCACCCTGGAAAGCAGACCCCACCCCCAGCGCTGCCCTGGCCGCAGCCCCAGAGAAGCTGACCCGAGCAGGCTTCAGGGACGGAAGCTCCGGCAGCCGGGAAAGTCCCTCCGCCCACAGAAGCTACAGGTCAGTGAGAGAGACGGCTGGCTGGAGGGGGGGAGCGGAGTGTCTCCGTGACTCGGGCCTCCTTGGGAGGAAGCGACGGCGGCAGAGATGGGGGCAGGAAGCGGCGGAGGCAGAGGCATGGGCGGCAGTGGAGGCAGCAGCGGCTGCGGCTGCCCAGCAATCCCCCAGCAGCAGGCAGGATCTTCATTACGGAAGGTCTATGCATAAACAACCTGAGGGAGCTGAGCCTGCGAGACGGCCCTGCCCCACCCTGCTCCGCTGCTGAAGGCCTCTGCATAAAGCCCCTGAGGGAACTGAGCCTGGGAGGCGGCCCCCCACCCACCCACTCTGTTCCTGAAAGTCTCTGCATAAAGCCCCTGAGGAGGCCGAGCCTGGGAGGCGGCCCTGCCCCCACCCCAGCACTAGAACTAAAGCTTGCTGCAGAAAGCCCATTTGAACCTCAGACCCCAAGCACTAGCTGGGCGGATCTAGGCGGGGGGTGGACAGGAATCTCAGAAGTCAAGTAACTGGCTGGGAAAATGCCTAGAAAAGGGAAGAAAAATAAGACTATAGAGAGTTTTTTCCAACAAATGCAAATGATCCCGACATTCGGATCTGACGAGGACGAGGAAATATTCTTGCCATCAGGGAAAGACGTGGAGGGTGGGGCCTCAGCACCCCAGACACCCCAGGGGGATGTCGGGTGGGCTCAGGGCTTGGAAGAGCTCAAAAGGATCTGAAAAGCAAGTTAGACAGATGGAGGAAAAACTGGGAAGAGAAATGAGAGAGATGCAAGAAAAGTATGAAAAACGGGTCAATAACTTGGTTAAGGAGACCCAAAAAAATGCTGAAGAGAATAACACCTTGAAGAATAGGCTCACTCAATTGGCAAAAGAGGTTCAAAAAGCCAATGAGGAGAAGAATGCTTTCAAAAGCAGAATGAGCCAAATGGAAAAAGAGGTTCAAAAGCTCACTGAAGTAAATAGTTCTCTCAAAATTAGAATGGAAGAGATGGAGTCTAATGACTTTACGAGAAACCAAGAAATCATAAAACAAAACCAAAAGAATGAAAAAAGTGGAAGAGAATGTGAAATATCTCATGGGAAAAACAACTGACCTGGAAAATAGATCCAGGAGAGACAATTTAAAAATTATGGGACTACCTGAAAGTCATGATCAAAAAACGAGCCTAGACATCATCTTCCATGAAATTATCAAGGAAAACTGCCCTGACATTCTGGAACCAGAGGGCAAAATAAGTATTGAAAGAATCCATCGATCACCACCTGAAAGAGATCCAAAAAGAGAAACTCCTAGGAACATTGTGGCCCAAATTCCAGAACTCCCAGCTCAAGGAGAAAATCTTGCAAGCAGCTAGAAAGAAACAATTCCAGTACTGTGGAAATACAATCAGGATAACTCAAGATCTAGCAGCTTCTACATTAAAGGATCAAAGGGCGTGGAATAGGATATTCCAGAAGTAAAAGGAACTAGGACTGAAACCAAGAATCACCTACCCAGCTAAACTGAGTATAATACTTCATGGGAAAATATGGTCTTTCAATGAAACAGAGGACTTTCAAGCATTCTTGATGAAAAGACCAGAGCTTGAAAAAAAAAATTTGACTTCCAAACACAAGAATGAGAAGAAGCATGAAAAAAGTAAACAGCAAAGAGAAATCTTAAGGGACTTACCAGAAGTGAACTGTTTACATTCCTACATGGAAAGACAATATTTATAACTCTTTAAACTTTTCAGTATCTGGGTAGTTGGTGGGACCACACACACACATGTACACGCATGCACACACACACAGAGACAGAGAGCACAGAGTGAATTGAATAGGATGGGACCATAGCTGAAAAGAAATTAAGGTAAATGGTGAGAGAAAAATGTACTGGGAGGAAAGAGGGTGAAATGGAATGGGGTAATTATATGTCATTTAAGAGGCAAGTAGGAGACTTCTTTGTGGAGGGAAAAAGAGGAGAGCTGAGAAAAAAAAACAATTAGTTTACCCTCATCACATTTGACTAAAGGAAGGAATAAAATGTACACTCATTTTGGTATGAAAACCTATCTTACAGTATAGGAAAGTGGGGGAGAAGGAGATAAGCAAGGGGGGGGGGGATGATGGAAGGGAGGGCAAAGGGGAGGAGGAGGGAGCAATTTGAAGTCAACACTTGGGGAGGGACAGGAAAGACAGAATAGAAACAATGAGGGGCAGGATAGGATGGAGGGAAATAACAGTCTTATACAACACGATTATTATCAAAGTCATTTGCAAAACTACAGAGATAGGGCCTATATTGAATTGCCTGCCTTCCCAAAGGGAATGGGTGGGGAGGGAGGGATGGGGAGAATTTGGAACTCAAAGTTTTAGGAACAACTGTTTAGTATTGTTGTTGCTACTAGGAAAGAAGATCATACAGTTAATGAGGAATAGAAAGTCATCTGGCCCTAAGGAGAGAAAAGAGAAGATGGAGAGAAGAGAAGGGAGGGATGACAGAAGAGAGGGCAGATTGGAGATAGGGAAAATTAGATTGCTTGGGTTATTGAGGTGGGGGGAGGGGTTAAAAGGGGAGAAAATTTGGGACCCAAAATTTTGTGAAAATGATTGTAAAAGTTAAATAAATAAATACATAAATAATTTATTCTTAAAAAAAAAAAGAAATCATCTTTTTTTATTTTAACTCCACCATCAAGTATTTCGATATACAAAAAATAAAATAGGATTGCATATGAAACTGTGAACTCTTATTGTACGATTTTTTAAAAGTATATATGAAGTATGACAACAGCTATTTGTCACTTTCTGAATATTTGTTCCTCTGTGTTCTTTTAAAGTTTTATTGATGCTCTCTTCTTTTTTTGTATTTCTGTTACTACTCCTTCACTGCCTCCTGCCTATCCCTTTTAATAGATAAATATAATCAAACAGCCTAGTGAGATTAAAGAGACATTATACATGGCAGCACAATGGTATTTGTTGTCAGGATCATTGAGAAATGTAGGTGAACTTAAAGTTATTCTGCAAATTTTCCCAACAGTTTATTTAATTTGCCAATAAAAAAAATCAAGTCTCTTATTATGTTAGAAAATGAATTTTAATTCTGCAGCTCTAGTCTGTCACTCCTCTAAACAAGTTGTGGGAGGTACACTTCCTTTTTGGTCTCCAAAGTAGTGATTGGTTGCTGTTTTGATATGAGTTCTGAAATCTTTCAAAGTTATTTTCCTTTACATTATTGTAGTCATAATTTAAGTTGTTCACTTGGTTCTGATCCTTTTTACTCTATTCATTGGATCATACAAGTCTTCCCAGGTTTCCTTGAAATGTTTATGTTTGTAGTTTCTTTTGGTACAGTAACAGTTGATTTATATACCACAATTTATTAAGCCATTCCCCAATCAATTTGCACCTATTTTGATACAAAAAAAAATACTGCTATAAATATTTTTGTTCATGTGCGTCTGTTCACTCTATCTTTAACTACTTTGGCCATATATTCCTAGGAGCTGAAAAGGTATGCACAGTTAAGTGACTTTTTTGGGTATGGTTCTAAATTGCTTTTGAGAATGGTTGGATCAATTCATGGCTCCATCAACAATGTTTTATATGCTTATTTTTAAATACCCTCTAACAACTGTCATTTTTACCTTTCACCAATCTGAAGGGGTCACACAGACTTTGTATCTTCTCTGCCTTTCATATGACTATAAATAAGAGCTGATTAACATTGTGTTTTACTGTACTAATGTTTGACTCTCTCCAAACATAATGGTATCATGACAGTAAAAACTGGACTCCAGAAGCTTTGTTCTGTGGAGATTACATACTTCCCACAACAAGAAGGAAACCTGGAAGTAGAATAATCTGTCACTAATGATTCTAAAACACTCTTGGCCATCTAGAATCAATAACTAATTAACATGTATCACCCAGGAAATAAGTATCATATTCCATCTCTGCCACTTATTAAATCCAAACGTAACCTATAATGACTGTGAAACTTTAATGGCTCACCTGGGGACTATTAATCCCCTGACGCTAAAATTTTCCTGTGACAGTGAAACAATGTAAAATGGCTCTATAGTTCTTTTATGTGGCCAAAAATGTTGAATATTTTCCTTTGGAAGAGACTAGTGTAAAGGATCTGGCCACCTAGGTAAGTCAGGCAGATCCCTTGTTACTTTGAGGTTCAATAGATTCTAAGATTGATCCTTTTATCTTGGTCAGGCTATTCTGAAAGTTTTTATTTCTGAGAAATTAACACACATATGAGTTATATTTAAAATATATTTACTTTTGAAAGATGAATCCATTTCCTATATTGCATGTTCCAATCAATCAATATGCATTCCATAGATATCTACTATATATACCAACTGCTGGGAATAAAAAGATAGAAGTGAAACAATCTCTGCCTTTGAGGAGCTTACATTCATATAGAACTCTTTGAGGTGTTTGTAGATCCATCATTAATAGCAAAAGCATATTTTATAAAATAAGTGTCTTTGAAAATAGAGCAAGGCAATGTATAGATCAAGTTAAATCAACACAGGGTCTTGCACATAGTGGGCACTCAATAAATGAATTAAAAGATGTAATTCCTGACCTCCAGAACTATATAGGTTTAATAAATATCCAAATCTACATTTCTTGCTTAATATTTATGGGACTCATGCTGGAGAAACAAAGTTAAATGTCTTGTCATTTGATTGGGCAGGGATACCATGTTTAGTGTTGGACTATCCGGTTACTTGCAAATTTCTGTCTCTTTCAGAGGTCAATTCAATAGAGCACAAGAGTTTTGTGCTCATCAATATCCATTGACTATCTAATTCCACTGGAAATTCCAGATATTGATTTTAATTTAGTCTAAGTTAGTGGGTGTTCAGGGACTAAAAAGACATGGAGAAACTAGAAAAGAAATGTACTCATTCTCCAAGCAAGGAAACATTGGTACATTTTAACCTAGTAAGATTTTTTAATAAAAGAACCGTGGATAGGACTGAGCAATGACATTTGTGGTCAAAGTTATTGAAGAAAATATTGATAAACTTAAAGCTATTCTGGAAATTTGTCCCAAATCCCAAATCCCAAAGATTATTAAAATAAAATCTTATTTAGTTTGGGCCTTGTGGAGGCCCAATGGAAATTAATTCCCATTTTCCAGTAAGAAAGAATAGTTCCCAATCACAATTTTTCAATACTGACTTCAGGGAACTGGAGGCAAAATGTTTATTATGTGGAAAAATCTGGAACAGATGATATACAGAGGACTCCACCTCAAGATCTTCCATGAACCAAAAGTCGCATGCTTTCTCTTTCCTCACTACAGTCAATGGAGGAGACTTCACCTGAAGGACATCAATGGTAGATGTACCTGCTTACCAACTTTTTACTTAAAACCTTAGGCTTAACAGTCTGAAAATTTCTTATTATTTGATATTCCACCTCCATATGACCAGGGAATCTTTATCTCCTGTTCTTTCTGATAAAGGTGATTTAGAACTTTTTGCTTAGGTGAAAAATCTTTCCTTCTACATTTCTGTCTTCACCATCATTCTAGTACAGTTCAACTCTCCCTCTTCCCCATTCTTTCTCTACCCCCCAATCAAACAACAAGCACTTATGGAAAAGGCACTATATTAAACTGTGAGGATATAAAGACAAAAGCTCCTAAGAAATTGACATTGTAACACAACAGTAGAATATACATGCATAGGCATACACAAAATACATAGGGCAGTTAGGTGGCACAGTGGAAAGAATGCTGAGCCTAGAGGCAGGGAGGCTCATTTTCCTGGGTTCAGATTATCCTCAGATACTTCCTATCTTTGTGATCCTGAGCAACTCACTTAACCCTGTTTGCCTCAGTTTCCTCAACTGTAAAATGAGCTGGAGAATGAAATGGCAAATTATTCCAGTATCTTTGCTAAGAAAATCCCAAATGGGGTCACAAAGAGTCAGACATGACTGACAAATGACTGAACAAGATACACACAAGTAGATACAAAGTAACACTTATAAGAGAAAGTATTAGTAGCTGTCTACATCCTCTTTTGCCTTCTAACTCCATTTGGCCCATGGAATCCCCACTATTACACATACACCCCCAATCCCTCCAACATGCACACATACATGCACATACACACACAAAAGATATCAATAAAAATAGAATGGGTCAGAAGAGAGAAGTTCAGAAGGAAACACTAATAAGCAGGACAGCTTTGAAAGTAACTATATGATAAATTCATATAATATAGAACAAACATATATGAATATGTGAAAATATATGTGTGTATAAACATACATAGCTGTCATTTAGAATTTTAAAATTAAAATTTATTTTAATCATAAGTTTAACAAATACTGCAAAAATACATTTCTGCATTCAAAGTAGAACAGAAGAAGAGTGATTACAAAGGTATATAATAAACTCAACAAGTTATTTTCAAAGTTATCCTGCTTGTTAGTGTTTGTTTCTGAACTTCTCTCTTCTTTTCTGACCCATACTATTTTTAAAGTAAATTTTTATTGATATCTTTGTTTTTATATCACATATACTTTCCAGAATATCTTCTAATATATTCCTCCACCATCCCCCTTCCTCCTTCCCTTCCTTATTTACTTTTTTTCCTTCTTCCTTCCTCCCTCCATCTACATACCTGATCACTCTTTGTATATTTTCTTCCTCGGTTCATGTGTCAGCAAGCACCCCAACATACAGAGGAGGGCCTGCTGTCAGATTCTTAGATATGTTTTTCTAAAAGGAATGCAACTTTTGAGGGGGTCAACAATCTTTATCGCCTATGAGTGGTCTGTTCAGGTCCTGTTCCTGGCTCTGCTCCACTCTGTGCCTGGTGCAATAGAGCTGTTGGCCTTTCAGGGTACCTTTGGCTGAAAACCTCTTTCACTCTGAGTTCTGTGGCTTCTGCTGCTCTAGAATTTGTTGAGAGTCATTTTTTGCAGGGATTTTCTGGGCTGTGGGGGAAGCTCTAGAGTATATGTGTCTTTCTGTTCTGCCCTCTCCTGGTGTAATTTGCACTTCTTGAATCAATAGTGATTTAGAGTATTTTCATGTGACTATTAATAGACTTGATTTCTTCATCTGAAAATTCTCTGTTCATATCCTTTGACCAATTATTCATTGGGAATCATTTGTATTTTTATAAAGCTGATTTAGGTATCTATTTGAGAAATGAGGCTTTTATCAGAAATATTTGCTGTAAAAATTTTCCTTGGTTAAAGAAAAGGCAACAGGCTAAATGCATGCATTTTATGATTTAATTAATTAATTAATCAATTCCTTATTAAAGAAAATGGTAACATAATGCATTATGGAGCCAGAAAAATGTTCTGGTTACCGATACAAAGAATTAGGCAACCTTAAATATGTTTTAGGACAAAGAAGTGTTCTGTGTCCTTCAGATTTATGATCTCCATAAGTGATTAACTAGACCATTAAAAAGGAATTTCTTAATTGCATAGGTTGTAAATACAATAAGATAAAATTTGACAAAGTTTCAAATAGAAATTACGACCTAAGATGTCTTTATTTTCTTTACTATTAACATGCCATAACATAGTATATGTCTACAAATATTAAGATATGGAAAACATCCCATTATTCAAGATAGTGTCTTAGGTTAAAGGTCTCTTGAGGAATGTTAAGTGAGCTCTGGATGGCTTTTGTTTACATAGGAAGAGGCATTCTCTGAGTTTGCTTGAGAGAGAACAAAGAGACTATTCCAAAATTTTATATTAAACATTATCAGTATATATACATACATAGATATAGATATATATTTACTGAAATGAACACTTCCTTTACCCTAGCAATATATAGTATGGAGAGGGATTCTTTGCGTCCCTTTACCTTCTGCGCTAGGAAGTACATCAGCTCACACTCACAACACTGACAACAGTCATTGGACCAAGGCAGAAATACAAATACACCATACCATCTTCTACTCACCATGAAGGTCTTGTGAACGCACCTTGTTACCAATTTCAAACTTCCTTCCTCAGTCGTTCCAAAGCTACATCTATCTCCTTTCGACCTTGCAACAACCTTCTGTTTCAATTTGCTTTATTCTCTGATTGCTCCATTTACCTTTTCTTATTTACCTTATTTTTCCCATGCTATCTTCTTCCCTTCCCTCTTGAGTCTCCTGAGGGGTTCGATTTCTTAATCAATCATGATCCTCCTTAATCTTCCCTATTCTCTTTATGTCCTCTTTAGTTGCGCTTGATCCAATTCCTCTTTCCACCCAGAAGTAGAGTCTGGACCAGTATCTAGGCCTGGAGAGCCTCCTCCTTCAAATGTTTCTCAATTTCTCCTCCTCAAATTCAAATTCAGACCTATTGCGTAGTTTAAACTCCTTTAAAGTCATTTACCTGATTTCCTTCTTCTCAAAACCTTCTCCCTTCTCTTTCTCTTTCATAATCTTCCACTGAAGCTGGAAACAGGCAGAGAAAAGCCTACACTCACAGACACATACAGACACGCACAGACACACACACACACAGACACACACCCTGAATGTGAGCAGAAAAGGGAGAGTATTCATTCTCTCAACAAGAATGAACGTGTATAACATAATAGGATAGAAGCAGTAGAAATGAAGGACTCTTAAGCTGCAGTTAAAAAAGACCAATAACAGGAATCTAGTCTTACCTTTGATAAGGAAACAAAAGGGACCTTTGAAACATATGCACATGATAATGGGAGAAAGGGCTGCAAAGCAGATGGAGTAACAAGTTCACAATAGCTCTGGTGTGGGGGCATAAGGACTTTAGGAAATGACTTTTAGACTGTTATGTTTTCCAGAACCAAATTCCGCCCTAGAAGAGAGGGTAAATAAACCCCTTTGGTGGGATTAGTAGTGTGAGTAGAGATTCAGAGGTAGGAAATATTGAAATTAGGATGGGTGAGCAGAAAGGATAAAGGTAGGGATTCACATAGAAAGCACTTCATCACAATAGATTGCCTTTTTCATGAATTGATATTTCTTTGAGAGAGGAGCAATAAAAGTCATACCACCAAGGGCTAAAAAAATAGGAGGGAAGGACATGATTTGAGATCTACAAATGTAGTAATACAGGAATGAGAGCAGGTAGCTCAACTATTGTCTTCTCAAAGCACTCCCTGACTTTTTATGAGGTGTGCTAATGGAAGAAACATGTAATCCTGCTACCCATGAATAGGAAGATAGACTTCAGAAGAGGTTAGATTTGTTTTGTCGAAACTTGTTATTAAACTCTTATAGGTAAAGAGTAAAATAAGGAAGCAGGCCATATAAATGAATACTTCTCAGAAAAGAGTGCCAAAAACAAATGTTATTCTAATTGAAGCTGAATAGAGAGCAATAGAAGGGGACAAAGAAGATTTTGAATTGCGTTATTATAGGGAGAGGAAAGAAGATGTTAAGAGGTACAATAAGTAAGTAAATGAAAAGAAAGAGAAACCAACAATTTAAACAATTCTGGGAAGCTGAAATATATAGCAGTTAAACAGGAATCAATGACAGGAGTATAGGTGAGAACATGTGGGGATAGCCTAGGTTTAATTAGTGGAAGCAAAAGTAATCACAGGAATGAAATATTCACTCATAAGAGAATGAAAAGTAGGAGTACAAAACAAATAAGTGGCTAAAAAAGTATTCATAACACTTCCTTCCCCTGCCAACGCTCCTTACCTAGACCATTAAATGACCCTTTACCTCAAGGGTCTCCCCCTTTCCAATCCATCTTTCACGCAGCCGCTAAAATGATTTTTCTTTGGCAAATATTTGTCCACTCACTTCCCTAACCAATAAACTGACGAATTCCTATTTCCTCTAAGATTAAATACAAATTCCTCTGATTTTTAAAGCCCTCTACACCTGATCCTACTCTATATTTATAGCTCTTTATACTTTTTCTCCTTTCCACAGTATGGTCAAGTTAAATTCATGTTCTGTCCATTTCCTAGACTCAACACATCTCCCATCTCTATCCATTTGCACTGGCTGTCCCCCAGCTCTGGAAGGGAAGCTAGTGGGAATAGTGAATAGGGTGTTAGACCTGGAGTCAGGAAAACTCATGTTCGTGATGTTAGAGACATGCTTGACACACAAAAAGGAATCAAGGAAAATTTAGTAGAGTAGTTGACTCCTCTCCTCTTCAGGAGAAAGGAGTACCTTCTATGTTCATTCCCCTTGAATGAACATGGAACTTCCAAGTAAGGCTACAGGAAGACTACAATTTGTTCAGACCAATGGAAGCTTCTTACACTGTTCCAAATTTTGGACCTCCCGTGACACTGTCCATTGCCACATGACTTCATGTTCTCTTCTCTGATAGGCTTACCCTCAAACATTTCATCAAGCCTGTGCACAAGTTTCTGACCCCTAACCTGACCATGCTGGGTCACAACTTTGATCACCCAAAGCTGTGGGAACAGAGCTTCTTCCTTGTTTCCCACAATGAGTGGGATTTGACCTCAGACTTTTAGTAGCTATATGACCTGGGGCAAGTCACTTAACTCTGTTTGCTTCAGTTTCTTCATCTGTAAAATGAGCTGGAGAAGGAAATGAAAAACTGCTTCAGTATCTTTGCCAAGAAAACCCCAAATGGGGTCACAAGGAGTCAGACATGACTGAAAATGACAGAACAACACCAGCAAGATGAAGCCCAAACCCTATCTTTTATATAAAGCCTTTCCTCATCCCCGAACTGCTAATGCCTTTCTTTCCTAACTACTATGTATGTACACACACACACAGACAGACACAGACACACATACACACACACAGACACAGACACGCACATTGTATTTCCTGTTAGACTATAAACTCCTTGATAGGGATTATTTCATGTTTTTGTCTTTGTATTACCAGTACCTACCATGTGCAACAGTTCCTTGATCACAGGTGGGAAACCTGCAGCATAGAGGCCCCATGTGACCTTCTCAGTCCTTGGGAGCAGCCTTTTGACTGAGTCCAAGTTTTACTGACCAAATACTTTTATTAAGGGGATTTGTTCTGTGAAGTTTGGATTCAGTTGAAGGGTGGCACTTAAGGACCTACAGGACCACATGTGGCCTTGAGGTCACAGACTTCCCACTCCTGCCTTTGATAAATGTTAATTGATTGATTAAAGGTACCATAGACCATGAAACAAGTTGTTATCAAATGTAGATGTATCTAATAGCATAACGTCTAGATTCTTAAAGGAGAGTTAACTGAATTGTAACTAGCATTGATATTAATAGTATTGTTGTGCTCTCTCAGAGTGGGATAAATATATCAGAAAAGTAGATTAAAATGAAAATATAGAACTGAAAAGAATAGCTAGGTGGTGCAGTGGATAGAATACAGGTCCTGGAGTCAGAAGGACCTGAGCTCACATCTAGGCTAAGACAGTTATTGCTATGTGACCCTGGGCAAGTCACTTAACCCTGATTGCCTCAAAAAAAAAGACTTTTAGAGTCTTCTGAATGAGAATGTTAAAAACTATATGCTTTATTTCTAAACACCTCATATTCCATGAAGATATATTGTATTCTAGGTTGCAAAGGAATTAAAATTGATGTAAAACAGATATGTTAATCGCATCTTTTACAAACCATAGCACAATAAAAGTTAAAAACAGTGGAGAACAGTGTTAGAAGCCATGAATTTGAAAATGGAGAAGATGAATTCAAATTCATCCTCTGTTACTCTACCTGTGTGACCTCAGGTAAATTATTTAATCATTTAGGACTTCAGTTATCTCATATGCACAATGAGGGCCTTGTCCTCCACCTATGAGGAAATTACATGGCCTCTAACATTTCACTCTGTATCTAGGATCTTATCAACATATAGGGAACAGAAACAAAAGATACAGAAAGAAATGGAAGCTAAGTAATGATATCTTTAAAAAAATTAAGTGAATTCACAAAAACAAAGAAATACAAAGATTTCTCAGAAACTAACATATGACATTGTATATATGTTGTATATGACAGTTACCAAAAGTGTAGCTGAAAAGGAAATGATTATCTAATATGTGATATATATACACACACACACACACACACACACACACACACACACACACACACACACACATTACCCAAATTAGTAAAACTAAAAGTAAAACTCTTCATCTAATCCTCGAAAGAGAAATTGATATAAATAAACTAACAAGGTAAGGAGGGGAACCAAACAGATCTGTAAGTAGATTCAGTCAAATATTTCAAAAGCAATTAAATCTATGCTACCAAAAAATTATTTTCAGCGATGGAAAAATCTTCCCACTTCACTCTTTCTTTGTAATAAAAATTATTCTAATAAATAAAAAGAAGGGATAGAGCAGAGAGTTATAGATCAATGTCATGAATATATTTTGATGCTTGAAGTTAAATAAAATTATAGCAAAAATGCTAGAATGATATAGCCTAAAATATTCGTTCTACATGGAGAGTCCAACTTCAGTCCAACTTATTAATCATATACAAAGCAAAAATCACGTGGCACAGTGGGATAAAATTCTAGTAAAATAAAGGTTGAGTTATAATAAACAGAAAATAAATAATTCTGAACACAAAAAAAAAACTAAAATATTTTTGCACAAATAAAACCAGTGAGGTGGGAGTAGAAATTGTTAATTAGGGAAAAATTCTTGCACCAAATATATTGTAAAGTCTCATAGCCAGTATATATAGGAAATTAATGCAAAGATATAAGAGGAATAGAAATTCTTTAAAAGAGAATTGGTGAAAATAAATGAATAGTTTACAAAAAGAATTGCAAACAACAAATAACCATTTAGAAACACAATCTGTAAAAGGAAATGAAATTTCATTAACTCTGACGTTTCATCTCATACCTTGCAAATTAGCAAAGATGACAAGAGACAGAAATTTTCAATATTGGAAGGACTATGGGAAGAACATTTCTCTATTGGGTTGTGAATTGCTCCCAATATTCTAGAAAGTAATTTGGGATTGAGTGAGAAAAATCACTAAATTCCTCATAACATATGGCCTCAATACTATTCCACTAGGCATTTGCCCTAAAGAGATCAAAGACAGAAATAAGGTATCCATTAATATTAAAATATTTATATCATCTTTTTGGTAAAAAAAAGAAAAACTGGGGGAAAAATAGATGCCCCCTGATTAGGAAATGGTTGAACAAATTGGGTTATATGAGTGTCGTGGAATATCATTGCACCATAAGAAAAAACTATTGAGAAATTCACATGAGAAGACATTTATGAACTATTCAGTTCGTATTCTGACTATTATAACTCTTGTAACATAAACTAAACAATACTAAATCAAAGCTGAATACTGAATAATTGTGATGACCAGTTTTGGTTTTTTTATTTTTTTATTTTAATTTATTTATTTAACTTTTTACATTCATTTTCACAAAATTTTGGGTTCCAAATTTTCTCCCCTTTTAACCCCTTCCCCCCCCAATACCCCAAGCATCTATCTCCCTATCTTTTCCCTATCTCCAATCTGTCCTCTCTTCTGTCATCCCTCCCTTCTCTTGTCTCCATCTTCTCTTTTCTCCTGTAGGGCCAGATGACTTTCTATTCCTCATTAACTGTATGTCTTCTTTCCTAGTAGCAACAGCAATACTAGACAGTTGTTCCTAAAACTTTGAGTTCCAAATTCTCCCCATCCCTCCCTCCCCACCCATTCCCTTTGGGAAGGCAGGCAACTCAATATAGGCCATATCTGTGTAGTTTTTCAAATGACTTCCCTGATAGTCATGTTGTGTAAGACTAACTGAATTACCCTCCATCCTAACCTGCCCCTCATTTTTTCTCTTCTGTCTTTTGATCCTGTCCCTCCCCAAGTGTTGACTTCAAATTGCTCCCTCCTCCCTTTGCCCTCCCTTCCATCATCCCCCCCTTGCTTATCTCCTTCTCCCCCACTTTCCTATACTGTAAGATAGGTTTTCATACCAAAATGAGTGTACATTTTATTCCTTCCTTTAGTCAAATGTGATGAGGGTAAACTTTTTTTTTTTCTCAGCTCTCCTCTTTTTCCCTCCACTAAAGTCTCCTACTTGCCTCTTAAATGACATATAATTACCCCATTCCATTTCACCCTCTTTCCTCCCAGTACATTTCTCTCTCACCATTTACCTTAATTTCTTTTCAGCTATGGTCCCATCCTATTCAATTCACTCTGTGCTCTCTGTCTCTGTGTGTGTGTGCATGTGTGTATGTGTGTGCGCATGCATGCGTGTACATGTGTGTGTGTGGTCCCACCAACTACCCAGATACTGAAAAGTTTTAAGAGTTATAAATATTGTCTTTCCATGTAGGAATGTAAACAGTTCACTTCTGGTAAGTCCCTTAAGACTTCTCTTTGCTGTTTACTTTTTCATGCTTCTTCTCATTCTTGTGTTTGGAAGTCAAATTTTCTTTTCAGCTCTGGTCTTTTCATTAAGAATGCTTGAAAGTCCTCTGTTTCATTGAAAGACCATATTTTCCCCTGAAGTATTATACTCAGTTTTGCTGGGTAGGTGATTCTTGGTTTGAGTCCTAGTTCCTTTGACTTCTGGAATATCCTATTCCACGCCCTTTGATCCCTTAATGTAGAAGCTGCTAGATCTTGAGTTATCCTGATTGTATTTCCACAGTACTGGAATTGTTTCTTTCTAGCTGCTTGCAAGATTTTCTCCTTGAGCTGGGAGTTCTGGAATTTGGCCACAATGTTCCTAGGAGTTTCTCTTTTTGGATCTCTTTCAGGTGGTGATCGATGGATTCTTTCAATACTTATTTTGCCCTCTGGTTCCAAATGTCAGGGCAGTTTTCCTTGATAATTTCATGGAAGATGATGTCTAGGCTCTTTTTTTGATCATGACTTTCAGGTAGTCCCATAATTTTTAAATTGTCTCTCCTGGATCTATTTTCCAGGTCAGTTGTTTTTCCCATGAGATATTTCACATTCTCTTCCATTTTTTCATTCTTTTGGTTTTGTTTTATGATTTCTTGGTTTCTCATAAAGTCATCAGACTCCATCTCTTCCATTCTAATTTTGAGAGAACTATTAAATTCAGTGAGCTTTTGAACCTCTTTTTCCATTTGGCTCATTCTGCTTTTGAAAGCATTCTTCTCCTCATTGGCTTTTTGAACCTCTTTTGCCAGTTGAGTGAGCCTATTCTTCAAGGTGTTATTCTCTTCAGCATTTTTTTGGGTCTCCTTAACCAAGGTATTGACCCGTTTTTCATACTTTTCTTGCATCTCTGTCATTTCTCTTCCCAGTTTTTCCTCCACCTGTCTAACTTGCTTTTCAAAATCCTTTTTGAGCTCTTCCAAGGCCTGAGCCCACCTGACATCCTCCTGGCGTGTCTGGGGTACAGAGGCCCGCCCTCCACGTCTTTCCCTGATGGCAAGAATACGTCCTCGTCATCAGATCCGAATGTCGGGATCATTTGCCTTTGTTGGAAAAAACTCTCTATAGTCTTATTTTTCTTCCCTTTTCTAGGCATTTTCCCAGCCAGTTACTTGACTTCTGAGATTCCTGTCCACCCCCGCCTAGATCCGCCCAGCTAGTGCTTGGGCTCTGAGATTCAAAAGGGCTTTCCACGCCGCCCGCCCAGCTGCTAATCAATGAGCTTTAGTTCTGGTGCTGGGGTGGGGGCAGGACCGCCTCCCAGGCTCAGTTCCCTCAGGGGCTTTATGCAGAGGTCTTCAGTATGGAGCAGGGTGGGGCAGGGCCGTCTCCCAGGCTCAGCTCCCTCAGGTTGTTTATGCAGAGACTTTCAGTAATGAAAATCCTGCCTGCTGCTGGGGAAGTCCTGGGCCGCCGCTGCCGCTGCCTCCGCTGCCGCCCACGCCTCTGCCTCCGCCGCTTCCTGCCCCTGTCTCTGCCGCCACCGCTTCCTCCCGAGGGGGCCCGAGTCACAGAGACACCCCACTCCCCTCAGCCAGCCAGCCGTCTCTCTCACTGACCTGTAGCTTCTGTGGGCGGAGGGACTTTCCCAGCTGCCGGAGCTTCCGTCCCTGAAGCCTGCTTGGGTCAGCTTCTCTGGGGCCGCGGCCAGGGCAGCGCTGGGTTGGGGTCCGATTTCCGGGGTGCGAGGGACCCTGGGGACGGGTCTCCAGGGCTCTCTGGAACGGAAATCTCTTCCACTCCATTTCTGTACACCTTTCAGTGCTCCAGAATTTATGCGGATCTCTTTTTACATTAATTCTATGGGCTGTGGGTTGGAGCTCATAAATGTGCGTCCTTCTACTCCGCCATCTTGGCTCCGCCCCCAGTCTTGATTTTAATGAAGAAATGAGAAAACATGGTTCCCTCCTTTCATTAGACAAGTGGAGAACTACATATGCAGAATGTTGTTTACATCGTTAAATGTTGTCGTATCGTTTCGTTTTACTTAATGGTTTTTCTTTGTTAGGGAACAGGTAAATGTATAAGCTGTCTCTGGAAATAACTGGGACACAAAGCATTCATAAAATTTATTATTTTAAAGAGTTAAAATGATGAAAGATATTTAATACAGATTTAGTAGTCGATGAACATAGGGAGAAATTTATAGGTTAATGAAAATGTGTAAATCTAACAAAATTATTTCTGTAATTTTAAGATAATAATTCCTAAAAATCACCCCCAAACATGCATACACAAAGCATTCCTGGATATCACATCAGTGGACAGACTTAGATTACAAATTATTCTATGTTGCCAGCCTCCTTATGGTAGCTTCATAGGAGGCCTTCCAAAGAAAGGAATGATGTAGCGGGTGCTCTGCTGCCAAGTGCAGCTGCTTGCTGTCACAGAACCACCACTCAAATGAGAACTGCGCTGACGGAGAGATCTGAAATTGTGTGTCTTTTCTTGCTTCTCACTATTTCTGGTCTAGACAGGCTTCATCGTAATCAGATTCTTTCTAACCAAAAACCATATCTTTTACCGCTTCTTTTTAAGGAACAAGTCAGTTTTACAATGTGAAGTTTTCTTTTAGCAACATAGCTGCCCCCTCAAATGACCCTTTACTGCCCCTTTTTCTGACATGGGTTGTTCCAGAAGAATCCAAGGAAACATTACAGCACTACCTTCTCAGATACCTAAGTCAGCTAGCAAGCAATCCAGAAGTTCACCCTAACAGTTTTCATCTCTGAGGATCAAAGCAACAGAATTAAACTTCAGGAAGCCTAGACTTTGCTGTTTGTGTGTTTGTACGTAATTTATTTTTGGTATCTAAAAACTGCGTGCTAGCACTTTGACCTTAAAATAAATTTGATTCCTTCTTTAAAACAAAACGAAGATTTTTCTTAAAACATTATTATTATTTGTCATTCAATGATTGCGGTGAGACATATTGAACTGACTCAAAGATCACTTGGAAATAGAGGATTAGAGAATTCTAAAGTTCTAAATGATCAGCAATTGACACTGAGGAGCTATGATTTCATTGGTGTAGGGCAGGCATTCTCAGACTTTTAGATCTCAGGATCCCCTTGCACTCTTAAAAATTATTGAAGACCCCAAGTAGTTCTGGTTTATGTGAGGTATAGGTATTAACATTGGCCAAACTAAAAATTTAAAACTAATAAATTTTAAAATATTATTAATTCATTTAAAATAACAATACTAAATCCATTATGAAAAAAATTTCCAAACCAAAAAAATTAGTTGGAAAAGTGATATTATTTTACATATTTTTGCAAATTCTTTGATGTTTGGTTCAATTGAAAACAGCTGAATTTTCTCATTTGCTCTGCATTCAATGTTGAGATATGTTGTTTTAGTTGAAGTATACAAAGTAAATCTGGCCTCACACAGATAAATACTTGGAAAAGGAAGGAGTACTTTAATAGGCAAATAAGATTTTGGTTTTATTATGAAAATAATTCTGACTCTGTGCACTCCTCAGAAGACTCTTGGGGCCCCCCAGCAGTCTGAAGACAATATTTTTAAGAACATTTCCAGTTGAGGAAATTGTACTCTACCAGTGCAGGGTAACACTTCTCTACAACTTATAGTATTAATTGTTTAGCACACCAGGAAGTGAAATGACTTGCCCAAAGTCATAGGTAGTATATGTCACAGGCCAGAACTGAACCTTGGCCTTCTGGGGTTCGAGATATTGTAAGTATTATCTCTTTACTTTATAATTTTACAACACTTATGTCAAAAATTATTTCAGTGATCTCACGACTTTAGGATTGGAGACTTAGAATTGGCAAAAAACCCAGAGGCAATCTAGTGCTATCTCCTCAATTGTACAGATGAGGAAGCTGAGATCCAAGGAGTGGCTTGTTCAAGGTCATACAGGTAGTAAATATCCAGAGGCAGTACTTTTTCCTAACACTTAGCAGCATGCAGTAGGCATTTAATAATTGCTTATTGACTTTTACATTGTCTCCTTTCTCAGCCTCTGGAAGTTTTTCTGTCTCTCCTTAAATTATTCATTGAGGCTGCTCTAGACCTAACATATAGGAAATATTTGTCTAGATATTTTACCAAAAATAATACATAAAGATGTTAAGAATTAGGTTTATTCATTGTTATAGAAGACTGAAATATAGTGGAATAGATAAATGTCTCAAAAAAAGCCCAATTTCTTGAAAGCTGTAGTCACTAGAACTTGCAGTTGCATTCCTTTTTTCTGTAATATTTTTTTTTGGCCAGAATATATTAGTTTTTTAATATCTGATTATTTTTTTTATAAAGAATACGTATCAATCAATATTAAACCAGCTGAAAATTATTGTAATAGATGATTGTTGCCAGAAGGTGTCACTATATCATCAAGAAAAAAGGAAAAATACTACAATGTATTAAATACCAACCTCATTTTTTACCTAGCCTTAATCACTGGATAGGTACTGCTTCAGTCAAATGGAGACCTGGGAAAGACTGTAGTTTAAAAAGGTCAAGGTCTCCCACTGCATCCAGTGCCATTACCAGTCACCCTGCCACTGGACCCAGATGGCTCTGGATGAGAAAGTGAGACTGATGACTTTGCACTTCCCTCCTTCACTTAAATCCAGTTCATTTGCAAGTCATGACATCACCTTCCTGATGGCATGGTCCTCCTTGAGAACAAAATAACAAATACTGTCAGTTTTTAATTCTCTTCCCTCATGATTTGAACAATGATAAATATCTAACTCAAAAGGCAGAGTAAAAAATGCTTATCATTGGAATATCATTTGGAATACTCATTTTATTTTCATTTAATTGTGCAATAATATGTGAGACCTTCACAATATTTTAAGTAAAATAATTCAGTCTCCTTGTGAAGGCCCAACACTGAAGGCACTGAAAAGTTGGCTAAATTTTCTACCAGGGGCTGATGGCTTCACTTCTAGAAATGCACTTGGAGCTCTTCACACCTCCTAACTCCCTGGCTTCTACTGGGTTATGAGCTAAGTTCTAACGAAAAATCAGTAAGACTGCAGTGAGGATCTGGATGAAGTTAGCCATCATTCATCTATAGTAAACCCAGACAATAAGGTTACTTGATTTCTTTTAACAATTATGGAAAATAGAGGAAATGGTGCAAAGACTTCCACTAAGTGTGAGGTGTTTGTATTTTGGTCATAGTGAACTGCCTGTGATCTGTGTTCCTTAGAACTTCACTTATTATGACTGATCTTCAGGGAGGAGAAGGTGAAGGAATCCAAAGACTGCCTCTCCATAGGGCAGTTGTTGAGCAGAATGAAGAGTTCCTAATGGAAACAAAAGTTATGATTCAACAGGAAATAAAAAATGATTTGAGGTAGCTGGGGGGAGATTTGACCTCTGCCAGGGTAATGGAGAATGGAAAAGTGTTACACAGTGGAGAAAAGGGAAGGAAAATGACCACCATGCAACTGGATCTTAAAAACAGATGTGAATCTCTTCAGTAAGAGCATGTTCTGAGGAGGGAGAAACCTCTTGTCCTTCCAAGAATAGCATAATAGAGACACAAAAGTGAGAAATCATCTAATAAGGGTCCCAGGCAGAACAGAAGAATATTAATATAATTGTTGATTCCTTCTTTGAGGATACTGAGGCAGTTAATTGTCAGGTCGAGAACAATCTGTTGTCTTTTGGGACATAACAGAATCTCCTAAAACTTATCCATACTGATCAGTGGATGAAAGAAAGAATAAGTAAATGGCTAATTATGAGAAAATTAATTGAATAACCACAGAATGTAGAGAGGGGAAAAAATTGTCTAAGGTTTTTAGAAAAAATTACCAAAGCCCATAATTTCTGGCAAAAATAAGTGACTACAAATTATATTGTAATAGACAGAGCTCCCATGTATGACTCAGGGCCATGTATTGAGAGGACTGGCCCTCATAGGGAACATGGAGGTGTGTGTATCATAGTGTAGTTTAAAAGGAGGCAGAACACATCTCTAGCTGCTTTACCCTCCCCCTTCTCCAGGTGAGACTTTAATTCCTGAGAGAAGGGTCGATAGGAGGACTGGGGCCAGAGAAGGGAAAGGGGGCACAGGCTAGAATGATAATTATATGGTTCCTTAGATATTGTTAGTCTAGGGGATGTGATTTTGAGGTTCAATCAAAGTTTGGATCAATGTTCCTTATTCGGGGGAAGCAGGACCTCAAATTCTATGTCCTAAGCTTGACCCCTTTCCCAACAAATACCAGTTTCACAATGAACACGTAACACTTGGCCAAGAAACCCATTTATCCAAGTTAGTAGCAAGACAGAAATCAGTATATCAGTATGTAACAGTATATATCAGTATATAACAGAAATACATATATACAGAAGAACATAAGTTTACAAGTAAACTGGTTTACATATGTTTTGAGGGACAAGGAAAAATTTTTTATAAGATTTGTCCTGTGGGATGAACAAAAATTCACAGTACAAACACCAAAATTTTGTTGAAAAACATTAGCCAAATAGGATTGTGGCACTGAGAGCCACAAATATTTTTAATGACAAGGCAATGTCACATTTCCATGACATTCTGAAAAAACATAAAAAAATATAGATTCTTAGTCAGAAGCAAACATAAAGAAAAAAATCAGTGAGTCAAAACATGAAAGTGATTCTAAAAAATGAAAAATAAGTGAAGACAGTAGTGTTGGTCTTACTTTTAGTGAAAGTAGCATAAGAAAGAATACCCCCAGTGTTGAAATCCCCAGTGTTCTCATAGGAGATTCTCCTTCCAAGCAATAACCTTTCCTTCTCCTCCTCCTTCCTCTCATCTCCCTCATGCCAGCCACAACTATTCTCAAAGATAAAATACAGGTTAATTTATTTTATTTTCAGTTTATATTGTGCACTAATCATTGCTATTACATTTCAGGCACCATAGGGACAAAAAATTACTTAAAATTATAAATAATTATTTTTACACGAATATGGTTGGGGATCTGGTACAGTTCATCTGACTTTACATTATTTCATATGGGAAAATTCGCTTTGCAATACGAACAAATTGCATGAAGAACAGAATTTCAGAATGACTGAAGTATGTAAACTGAGGTTCTGCTACATATATGTAGTACATATATGATATCTGAGTGAGGTAACTTGGCTTACCCAAGAGAGAGTATACCAGATCTCACAGAAACGGGTGTTCCCTAAAGTGGCTAACATAGCAAGCTGGGATACGATGGGATCTGCCCATCCTCTCATGTCTTCCTGAAGTTTCTTCGGCTACTTGAAGATGAGTTGGCATCTTTAATCTTCTCTCTGGGAAGGTGGAAGTGGCCAAAGTCCAACAAGACTCAGTGACTTGAAGACAGCTGGAAGAAGCGTGAAGAGCTCCAGCTCTCACCAGCTCCACTTTGCTCCTCACAGAGGCAGAGGACAATGATCACCACCAATAAGGATGGAGTCCCATACCAATGAGCTTTGGAAGGGGTGACATGTGTATCTCCAAGGTTAGATACTATGGAGAATAGCCACAAAGAAAAATGTGAAAGAATAGGATCTGAGACATAGCAAATCAGAAAAGATAAAATGTAGGAAAAGAGCTGGTAGTAAAACTTATGACCCCAAGTATCTATATATAATTTCCCAATAAATCGAAGTAAACAGGAGTCCCAATACATGAAACAAAAAACTCTACCTCTTTGGTATAATTGAACCTTGGTGGGATGACACCCATGACTAGGCTCTGTGTGTATGTGTGCATATACACACATAGATACATACATACTCACACATATACATATACACATCTATATCTTTAACACTATTTCATCCTATCTTTACCACTGTTTATTTATCCTGTTTCTCTTGAATAAGGAGTTTATGTGTGTGTATACACAAATATATGTGTATTGCACTATATCCATAGGTGCGTATATGCATATAGGATGAAGTAGCATTGTATCTTAGGAAGTTGTACTTATGTGAGAAAACACAGGAGCCAGAGGAGGGAAACCTGATAGGAACAACTCGAGTGAAGGTCAAAAGAGGGAGAAACAGAAATATTTTTTGTCACTGAATAGGACGCCTCAGCAAAAAGAGGAAATATATGAAGAGTTTAGGGGAAAGATCATAGCCCTGGCACAGAGGTGTGATATAGGAGTGATGAGGGCTTCAGTTATCCTGACATCTTCTGGAGCTCTTGAGCTGCCATAAACAGAATAACAAATAACTTCTTGACTTGCTTTACTGATATTTTCATCCTTCAAAAGATGGAGGAAATAACAAGGGAGTCAGGGGTACTCCCGAGGAACTGGAGATACCCTTCTCTAATGCCACTGATTCAAGTCCCCGTTCTGGTCTCTCAAAGACTGCTTTTCCACCTCCTCAGCAGGAAGGAAGAGGAAGACAATTCCACCTCTGCCTCCTCTTCCCACTGATGAATTCCTCCCTCTATAACCTTTATTTGAGAAGGTATCTGTGTCAGTCATACTCATTCCTAAACCAGCTCAGCTCCTAAATCCCATGACTCCTTTTCCACCTTGTCCCATTGCTGCACCCTACTCTTTTCAGCTTGATTTTATGTAACATCTTCCCCATTAGAATGTAAACTCCTTGAGGGTGGGCTCCAATTTATTGGTATCCCCAGGGCTAAATACATTTCCTAACATACATTAAGTAATTAATGAATGTATTATTCAATCTCTAATTTTCTCCCTAATGTTAACCACCAATTACAGTTATTATCCATCCACTTTCTCATATCATTCAGCCAATTCACTGTGATAAGATTTTACAAAGGGATATATTGGGAAAATATAGCAAGTACAGAACAGAAAAACTACCTTCCTCATATACAAAGGCACACACTCTCCTCTGTACTACTTTTCCCTCTTGGTAGTGTGGGTTCAAATATAGAACAATTTCTACCAGTTCTACCAATCACTTGACCCACCAATTTAACTTTCAAATGTAGTACAGCTGATGGATGAGTATAACCAGCACCTTGGTGTCAGAGTCAATGCACTGATATGCTGGAACCCAGTTGCTCCATAGGGTTGTGCTGGCAGATCTTATCTAGATTGGAGTGTAGATTCTGCTTACTTTCCCAACCCTCCATAACTCACATAGTTGTAGTCTAGACCAATATCTCATACACCTCATGTATGAACAAACATGAAGAAAGACAAAAACACAAACATGGCCAAGAGCTCACGGGCCAAATGTGGGAGATAAAAGCTCCCACAGAGAGTCTTACAGCAACCTTTGTTTCTTCTGGGGGAGGGGATAAAAGGGGAGAAAATTGGGAACCCAAAAATTTGTGAAAATGAATGTAAAAAAATTAAATAAATAAAAAAGATATATCATCCTAAAAAAAAAAAAAAAAAAAAAAAAAAAAAAAAGAATGCAGCCAGGCAGGAAAGAGAAAACACCCTGGCCTTTTGAATGAATTCTCAGTTCCAGTTCGGCAAGCCCTCAAAGGGCTTTTCTTCTTCACATGGACAGCCAACAAAGACAATCACCTGCATATGTTATGAAGAACATATAAGTGGTGATCAATGGATTTTTTTTTTCTATTTCTACTATCCCTGGGGATTGCCTCAACAAAAACACACCAGGCACAATCATCAAGTCTGTGTTCACTGGCTACTCTCCTATTACAGATTATACAGAGATGAGGCAGAGTTCCTCAATTACAATTTTGACTTTCTTTTATCGGCAATACAAAATGGCTTTTACTCAGGAAATGACAGAACAAAAATATCTAACAGGGAGTTGGTATTCAAGCAATTAAATATTAACAGAACATATAGCTATTGCTATTTTTTTAAAAATTTTACTTTATCTTTTTATTTTAGACTCAAAGTCCAGAAGACAAATACAGAAATAGAGAAAAGAAACAAAATCATTTCATAAACTTAAGTATTGGAACTGAAATACAAAGTAAGAAAGAAAAAGAAAGCATGTCATGTGCACAGAAGAACATAAGAGAAGATTCAAATTATGTAAGAATAAATTTTCATTTCAGGAAAGCCTGTATGACAAATATAACACCTTATGTTGAGAATTGTCCATCTTTTCTTTGCTTCCCTGTAAAGTTTTCTTTTCTTCTCTACTGTGCACTTTTTTACTTTGTTCTTTTTCCCCTCTTCCTTCCTCCCCCTAGAAGGCTACAATTAAGTCTGGATATATTTTTCTAAAGCTATAGATATATACATATACATATATATATATAAACATATACTTTTCCAAACAAATTCTACTCCTGGTCTTTGTTTTTATGTTTGTGTCTATCTCTTGTTTCCTATCCCTCCTGCCTCCTCTACTTTACTTCTACCTGATACCTTGCCCTCCTATTACTTGCCTACCCCACTCCAAGGATCACTCCCCATCCTCCCATTCCCATAAATCTAAACACCTTCTATACCCCCCTCTTACTTATTGCCTCACTCTCCCCTTTAAAATCCCTCCTTTGCATTTCCTCCCTCCCTATGCCCCTACAATTTAACTTCTTCTGAATTTAGAAGACTTCTATCTCTTCTAAATGTATATATATATATATATATATATATATATATATATATGTATGTATGTATGGTTCCCTCTTAAACATATTCTAATGAAAGTAGGTTACCAGAAGTACCAGTCCTCCTCCCCCATCTAATATTTCTGTATCGATTCTACCTCTTCCACTTCATTTGTACAAAATAATTACTCTTTTTAGCTCTTCCTAAATGGTTTTACTATTTAAATTCATATTACACTCAGGTTTAACCCCAATCTTTCTTATGAGCTAGCCAATTATTAATAAGAAGCTTAGACATGCAATTTACATATATAAAAAGTAAGCGGTCAGTCCTTATGAATCCCTTATAATCAGTTGTTGGTATGCACCTTATATTTCTCTTGGCTCTTACATGTCAAGTCTTCTATTAAGTTTAGGTTTTGTTTGTTTAACAAAATCTTAAAAGTCTGAGAGTTGATCAAATGTCCATTTTTTTTTTCATTCAAGATAGTGCTTAATGTTGCAGGGTATGATATTTTCGGCCATAGCCCCAGTTCAATTGTTCTTCGATAGATTGTGTTCCAAGACTTGTGGTCCTTTAATGTCTCTGCTGTGAGGTCTTATGTGATTCTAATTGTGGCACCATCATATTTAAATTGCTTTATTAATCTTGATGCTTTAAAAATTTCATCCTTGAGATGGGGGTTTCAGAATTTGACTGATATTCTTATGAGTTTTCCTCATAGGATCAATTTTAAATGGTGATCAATGGATTTTTTTTTTCTATTTTAAAGATCCTCTATGAATTTCTTTGGGGGCAAGTGACCATTTGATGTTACTCTTTGGGCGCTTCTTTGCTTCAATATCCACCTTTGAAGATGAACCCTGGTCTTCTGTATTCCCATAAAAGTTTTCTATGTTTGGATTCTTTTTTCTTTGCCCGTGCACTTTTTGTGGTAACAATTTAATTTCTGTAATCACCTCTATCTCCGGGGCATGGAGGATGGTGCCTTTTGCCTCAGATCTTCAGCTCTCCCCTCTAGCCTGGAACCCAAGTTCAACCTCCAACCTCCCGTAAGTGCCCACAGCCAGGGGCTTTCTGCCCCACTGCTTCTGCGCTCATCAGGCCAGGGCTGTTCCTTCTCCCCCTGCCTGTCTTCACAACACAGCAGGGTATGGCGCTCCTTATCAGCAGAGGTTCCATCGATCTTCCCGAGCTCAGATGCCTAAGTACCCTCACAATGCCTGGATAAAAATACCTGTGACTGGGGCCCAGGCAGCCTCTCAAATCAACTCACCCCAGGGCTTGTCACTTGCTGTTTAAGCCGCTTGCCAGCTGATGTTAAAACAGACGCTAGCCTGAGGGACCAAATCTCATCCTGGGATTTTTCCTCTAATCTCCAATAGTCTCCGGAAGACCCTGTTTGTGCTCCTATTTTTATTTACTTTTACAAGCTGACCTGCACAGCCCTCCTTCACTCAAAACAAAGTCAAGTGCAAATCATATCGTTATTTCTCTGATGGCATGGTCTTCTTCGGCAACAAAGGACGAACACACACATTTTTACATTTTGTTCTTGCTAAGGGGCTATTTTAACTCTTCTGGGGGGCAAAGTCTTGAGAGCTTCAAATTTTCTGACCTACTCCTTCATCTTCCCAGAATCCTCCCATACCTAGCTACTCTTGGGGAATTTAAGCCCCTTGGATTAGATGAAACGCATCCCCTTTGGATACTGAAAGTATGGGAAGATGCAATTGTAGAAGCATGGTCATGGAAAGTGTGGGAGTTAACTCACGAGATTGAGGTAGGACAAATATTGCCACATTTAAAAAAAAAGACAGGAAACAATGGCATCTACTAATTTTAGACAGCTATTCTTGACTTGGATTACTGGGAAAATTTTAGGATGGATCATATTAAAGAGCTGATTACTTAAGCATCTAGAAAAAAATGGTAATTACAAAAAGTCATCATGGCTTTATCAAGAATATGTCATGCCCCGTTAGTTTCATTTTCTTTCCTCTTTTTGGGAGAAGGGCAAGGCAATTGGGGTTAAGTGACTTGCCCAAGGTCACACAGGTAGTAAGTGTCAAACATCTGACTGGATTTGAACTCAGGTCCTCCTGATTCTAGGGCCAGTGCTATATTCACTGCACCACCTAGTAGTAAAGTAGTAGATGAGAATGTTATCATGAAGGTTAACACATATTTTAGAAAAATTTTTGATGAAATGTCTCATATTATTCTGGTGAGAAGATGAAAAGATTTAGATTAGATGATAATACAGTCAAATAGATTCAGAACTGCTTGAATGACTATATTCAAAGAGTAATTGTTAATGTCATAATGTCAGCATGGCAAGAATTCTCAAGTTTGGGGCAATTTAACATTTCTGGATATTAACTTGGATAAAAGTATGGATGGAATGCTCATCAAATTTGCAGATGACACAAAGTAGATAGAGTGTACGGTCTGGAGTTAGGAAGACTCATCATTTTGAGTTCAAATCTGACCTCAAACACTTACTAGCTGTGTGACCCTATGCAAGTCATTTAACCCTGTTTGCCTTAATTTTCTCATCTGTAAAATGAGCTGGAGAAGGAATGGTAAACCACTCCACTATTCCAAATAGGGTTATGAATAGTTGGACATGACTGAAAAATGACTTAAAATAGATTGAATGTTCATCAAAATTTGTAGATGACACAGCATTTGGAAGGAACAGTTGACAAGGTAGATGGCAAAGTTGTTATCCAAAAGGTAATTGAGTTAAATCTAATCATATGAAATTCAGTGGGTATAAGAGTTGGCCCTGGCAATAGAAAGGGCCGTATCTTTAAACAGAGATTGATGTAAAGGTGAAGAGCATGAAGGATAGTGGCAAGAGGTCTTGAGATGCAGAGTAGGGGAGAAGAGGGAGGTCATAGTGAATGGTCCATAAATTCTCAGTAAAGTCCTCCATTGAGTAGAAGGGTGGAGATATAGAACGCTTGACAAGAAAGAAAATAGAAGAGTGTGATAAATAGGTACGTAGGAAAGAAGAAAAAGATTTTCTTGTGGTCATAATGGCCTATTTGAGATAAAATTACATAAATTTGTAATGGGAACATTTAATATGATTGGGTAATTTCCTTTAGCTGTGTTCAGTGCATGTGAGTGGCAGTGGAGGAAATAGATGATGGGAGTAACCTAGGGTTGGTGTTTTGTAAGAGATGAGTGGTCAAGGAAGTGATTACAGGGTAAAGGATAGTTCATATGCATTCTAAATAATTATGGAGTCAAAAATAGGAAGGGAGAAGAGCGAAACTAGAAGAGGGTTAATGACCTTAGAAACCACTGATAGATGGAAGAACAGACAGGAGGTCTTGCTAAGGATGAAGAATATATTTAGGAGGAATAGAACATAGTGATATTGAAAGGATTGTAATTTATAATCAAAGGAACCACGGAGGAATTCTTGATGATGGAAGTGGAATAATTTCAAGTCATGGTGAGGTCGATGATGTAGTAATCCCTATGTGTGATTGAGATAAGAGTTAAGGTAGAGGTCATGGAAGTTGAGAAAGTCAGTGAACTAGGAAGTGAAGGGTTTAAGGGAAAATCATTATGTTTTCTGAAAATTTATACAAATTTAAGAGAGTAAAAAATGGGTAAAAAAAGAAATGGTATGTTCCAATATGATCATTCTAAGTAATTGGTGGTGAAAATTGGAAATAAACAGAGGAATAGATATATTGACACTGATTTTTAATAATCCCAAATGGAATTTTAATGTATATAAATCAGTTGACACAGTCAAATCTGCCTTAGAAAACAAACATCTTACCCACCTGCCTAGTAGAGAAATATATCAAATTAGGGTAACACACTTAGAATACAAGCTTATTTCTAGAATCTTATGGTGAAGAATGATGGCAGAATATTAGGGATATTTTCTCATGAAATAGTAAGATTAAAAGAAGATTGGCAAGAAACACCTAACAAACTATACAAAGTCATCCTGAGAGCATTTAAGGATACTACTACTACTAATGATGATAATTAATGTTACATAGCACATTATATGCCAGGTATTGTGCTAAGTACTTGATAAATAGTATCTAATTTGATCCATCTTTTGAGTAAGGTACTATTATTATCCCATTTTACAACTGAGGAAACAGAGTCAAACAGAAGATGTGTCTTGTTCAGGGTCACAATGCTAGTAAATGTCTGAGACTAGATTTGAACTCAAGTCTTCCTGGTTGCTGGTTCAGCTCTCTAGCTGGACTGTGTCACGTAGCTGCCATGAATGAAACTAGAAGGCAAATAACAACAGGTGAAAGACAAAAAGATGAAATTTGCATCATAATATTAACTATTCTTATAGAAGGAGAGAGAAAACAAACATGTAAAAAGCAGCCTGACTAGATAAAGCATTCATAGAGGAGTGATAAAACATTTGAGGGCACCGAGGAGGAACAGATTATCAAGAATTATCTGAAGGAGCTACAATGATAATAAAGGAATGAGTAAAACATTCTTGGACACTAACATTAATAGTAACAGATAACATTGACATAGTACTTACTAGTCTAAAGGACTGGAATAAGTGTCTCCTTATATGCCTCCTCTTCTATATGTACAAAATCTTAATGAGAGTCATCTGTAATGAAACAAGGGCATCCTTGATGAGGATAGAAGGAAATAGGCAGACACTGACAAGCAATATTCAGTAAATGACCACATTTACCCTTTCACATTTGCTTGAAATATGTGGAGGATATAAGATCTGATTGTCCTTATTGTTTGGTGATTATTGAAAATCATTCAATATATAGAAGAAAATACTACCTTACAGGATCTTTTATAAGGTATTTCCCATCGCTGCATCAGCATTAGCAATGATTCCTTAGAAGATATAATAACAGTATAGTCCTGTTCATTAACTTTCTGATAATCAGAATCAGGACAGGCAGAAAACAGTGAGATAAATGCTCCACAGAGGTCTTGCCTCTAGGACAGAGGATAAATGGCACAGATTCCTGGGCAAAAAGGAATTTTCTGTAGATAGAGCTCTTCAGGAGTTCCTGTTTATGGATTACATTGTGTTCATTACATCAAGCCCATTGTAAAACCTCCAGAAAAAATATAAATTCTTCAAAGGAGTTTGACCTGTCCATCCGCAATGAAAGACCAAGTAGATGAAGAATTTCTATTACTTCAATTTTAATATGCATTTGGATTTAAATCCTCTAAGTTTGTCCATCAGGATGTTTATCTGGGACAGATGGCTAATCAACTGTGGACAGAGATGAACAGGAAAAAAACAGACTGGATTACCTTAAGGAAACTGCGAAGTTCCTTTAATCACACTCAGCTTCTTATAAATGCACTTTAACCATCTATTAAATTCTAACATTATACTATTGTTGCTATGTATCAAGGAGATGTAGAATGCAATTGTATGTGTAGAATTTAAAAACTAGTATCCTACAGAAAGCAACAGAAAGAGTTACAGTGGGTGTGAACAGGATACAACATGTAACCCAAAAGGAAAAGAAATAAAGGATGCCACCAAGAAATTGCATGATGGGAAGACTGAGGGACAGCCATAGTACTCTATGGGAACCTTTCAGCACTAGGAGAAAGCAAGGAATGTGTCCAGATCGTTAGACAAACCTTATGAGTTCAACTTATGGGAGAATCTAGACGAGGGCAGAGTTGTGCTGGTGCTAGTTGGTATGGGCATGAAAGAGCTTATGGTTCAATTTTCATTGTAAGCATTTATACCTGAGAAATTGTCAAATGCTACAAATCAGGGCTTGATTTATTATTTTGTTGATTGTCTAGGATCAGAAAGTGATGGAGAAAATATGAATAATGTAGATTTAATTTAAAAGCATATTGTATATTATCAAAAGAGTCAGTTATTAAACATTTACTAATACAGCCTTGAATAAAGGTACAATGAAATGGACAGGCAGTGACAGATTACAATCTATATTGCTGGAAGAAACTTCTGATGCATTTAAACATTTTATTAAATACAAGATAGTTTCAGAGGTAGACACTAGTAGCTGCAGGAATCAGGAAAGATTTCATGTAAGAAGTGGAGCTGAATTTTGAAAGAAACTAGGTATTTTTGGAGGCAAAGGTGAGTAAATCAGACACTATAGTTGTGAGATGGAAGATGGAATGTTTTATGTAAGGAATAGTAAGAAGACCACTTTGAGTGGACCATAATGTTCATTAAGACAAGTGATGTATAACAAGACTGGAAAGATAGGGTTGTAAGAAGATTGTGATGGGTTTAAAGGCCAAATATTTGGGAAAAAAACATCTCTCATTTGAACATAGAGGGAATAGGGACTCCCCAGAGGCTATTAAATTGGAGGAGCAACATGGTCACAAGATTATCATGAGAGGTCAAGTAAGATAAAGATGGAGAAAAGATCATTAAAAGAGACATTGTAGAGGGAAAGATACTTAAGCTAGGGGGGAATAACCATTAGGATGCCAATGAAAAATAATCTAGGTAGGAAGTATTAAGGTCTGAATGAAAGTGTAGAGAAAGTGATAAACGAGAGAGGTTTTGGGCAGGTAAAATTAGTAATCTTGGACAGATGAATGGAAGTGAAAAGTGAGTCTTGAAGATGACCTGGCAGTTGTAAACCTGAGTGACTTGAAACATAGTAGTAATAGAGATACAGCATTGTGGTGTGACAGAGAAAAAAGTGGCATTTGGAGTCAAAGGCCCTGGGTTTGAATTCTAGCTCTGCCACTTACTAGATACGTTACCTTGGGCAAGTCATTAACCTCTCTGAGCCCTAATTTTCTCATCTGTAAAAGAATAATCATACCTATAACTCTTTCCTGAAGATTAATGTGACATATGAAAAATTATGATTGTATGATGGGAAGACTGAAAATACTAAATGTTTGCTGTGTCTAGGTCTATGATCCTATAATCTATGACTTCTGATTAAAATGCTCCTGATTCTGGCATCAAACTGTGTGGAATATGGATTGACAGAAATGACTGAGAAAATAAAGGCTGGAACTCTCAAGTTGGTGATTTATTAGGCAATGTATGCTAATTGAATAAGAAATCAGAACCTCAGCTTGACACTGGACCCTGAATATAGGGAAAGACATTTTTAAGCATTAAAATATAACAACAGACAGGATACAAAACAGGATGTATGATTAGGTAATTGTACTTCTAATTAGAAGCAAGGTAGGGGCTTCCCAAGTTGGGAGGACAATAAACTTACTAATGCCCTGAAATCAGAAAAAAGAGGTATTCCCTTTCCACCTCCTACCCCTCCAATTTGCCCCCTCCCCACATGTCTGTATTCAATTATATTCAATCAAAGGAACATGGACATAGTAACTAATTAACCAGTTCAAGGACAGTTTTCAGATATGGGTTGCTTGGGATGTATAATTGTGAGAAAACTCCTTGCACCAATCTTCATCTATGACTGGATTTCTGGTCAGCATAACTTAGGTCCTTTGTTAAGGGTCTCTAAGAAACAGGTGGAGGTGGTCCAGCTTCCCAGCCATCCAGCAGTAGGTTCAAACAATGCAGTCAGTTTTCTTACAATTTCCATAATTGAATAAAATTTTCTCTCAAGATAGAAATTGGACTAGAGCCATGATTGAATAGAAAGGGAGTTAACCTAGATCCAGAACTGAATCACAAGATGGAATCAGGGTGGGTCACTCAATTCCCAATTCCCACAACTGTTCCAGGGAATTGTGGAGGTACATCTGTAGGTGATCTGAGAGGCTCTTGAGTTCAACAGCTTTGTTTTATAGGAAGAAAAGAAAAGATCTATTTGTTAAGTAGGGTATAAGTGCTAGAAGGGAAAGGATTGCTTTCGTTTCACCAGCATAGTTCCTTGAACAGAATTGGTGATTAATAAGTGCTTATTGAAATGAATTGAACCATTATTTAATGAATGCTAAATATGGTCATTATATCCACAGTTATTGCTTCAGCTGGGATTGGAAATTCCTTAGATATCCATATCTAGTTTTGAATTTATCATATACTAGTATGAGTAATGCCCCCACACCTTTTTTAAAGTACATATACACATGACTATAGATACCCAAAAAATTCAGTGTAAGGTTTTCATCATTCTTTGCCTTCTTGCCTCATCCTGGATGCATGACTTTCCTATAGTTTGGAAGATTATTAACCATTAGCGGCCAGCTTATAGGAAGTGCACTTCCTGACCTTCTCACGCAAGCAACCATTCTTCAGCATGCCATTTAAACCTTAAATTTTACCTCTTTTCATTTGTCAAAGAGCAAGTTTTACTAGTTCTCAGACTTTCAGGATTTATGCTTCACCATTCACTGAACTTTTATTGTTGAATATTAAATAAAATAGTTCATTGACCATTTACTGGTATTTTATACATGTTATCAGAATAACAATAACAAATTTAATAAATATCAATAGAGATTGCTTATCAGAACCTTCTTGTTTTATAGATGAGGAAACTGGGACCAAAGAGAGGGAGTAACTTGCCCTAGAAAGTAGAAAAGTCAGGATTTGTATCCCAGGCTCTTGATTTTCAGTCCATTGTTCTTACACCAACCTCCCTGTTCTACAGCAATACATGTGCTTTTCAACTGAAAAATTTTAGGCTAGGAATGGAAGGAAAGGCAGCAGTAAAAGATCCATCGCTATGCATGTTGGGTATACTACAAATTCATGTTATCTGATTTCAACTGGGCCTCACAACCTTATGAAAATTCTTTTATTCTTTTCTGCCTGACTCTAAGACAAGGTCTCCATAATTCCATTCGATATTTAGAATATTCAACATATTCTCACCCCTCCTCAAGCCCCCTGTCTGATTTGCCAAGTCTTGTTAATTCTACCTCCACGAAATCTCTTTGATCAGCCCTGTCTTCTCTTATGAGTAACTAGGTGACACAGTAGATAGAGCACTGGGCATGGAGTCAGGAGGACCTGAATTTAAATCTGGCACACAGTAGCTGTGTGACCTTGGGCAAGTCACTTAACCGGTTTGCTTTAGTATCCTCAACTCTAGAATGAAGATAATAACAGAACCTGTCTCATAGAGCTGTGATGATTAAGTTTGTGAAGTGTTTAGCACAATGCCTGGCATACAGTAGGTGCTATATAAATCCTTATTCCTCTTCCTTTCCCCACCCTTCCTTTACTTACACCTAGCTCTGTTTCTAGATCACCACTCTAGTCCTCATTGCATCTCTTCTGGATTATTGCAACAGCTTACCAAGTAAACCTGTGCCTTTCAGTATTTACATTCACCATTCCAGCCACCACATAAACTACCTAAATAATTTTCCTAAAGCACATTTGAAAAAATCACCCTTCTAAGCAAGAAACTATAGTAATTATATATGTATATATGTATGTGTGTGGATAATTTCTATATATATATACACACACATACATACACACATATATGTATATGTGTGTATATATACATACACACACACACATATATATGTATGTATGTCTTTCCAATTGACATTTAAAGCCCTTCATTCACTCTTTGGCTCCAAAAGACCTTTCGAGGCTTTCCGCACATTATTTTCTTTCAAAGACTCCATGTTCCAGACAAACTCAGCCTCCATGCCTTTGCATGGGTTAATGCTTTATGCCCAGAATGCATTCCTTCTTTAAGGTTATTTTTTAAAATACTGGCTTCCTTCAAGGCTCAGATCATGCTTCACCTCTTCTCAGAAATCTTTTCTGGTCTCCTTAGTTATGAGTGGTCTCTCCTTCTTAAACGATCATGTACATATTTATCTCTTTACATACCATATCCCCCAGTAGAATACGATTTCCCTGAGTATAGGGACAGTTTTTCATTGTGTCTTCCCAGGCCCTACTTATACACCGCAGGCTTTTTAATAAGTGCTCGTTAGGTTGGGTTAGATGGAATTTGCTTCATATCTAGAAATGTCATCTTCATATGCTTTAATTTCTCCATCAGTCTGTTGAATCATCATTTTCTGAACAAGGGTCTGATACTTACTTTGCCAGTTAATATCTGTTGGATAGCTGTTGAGTTGCTTTACAGTTTTTCAGATCATGATCAAATGAGATAATACTTGTAAAGTACTTAGCAGAGTACTGTGTAAATACTCATCATCATCATCATCATCATCATCATCCCGAAGTCCTTTTGTAGGCCTACATTTGGTGTTGTTGTTTAATCATTTTGGTCATGTCCAACTCTTTGTGATCCCACTTGGAATTTTATTGACAAAGATACTGGAGTGGTTTGCCATTTCCTCCTCCAGTTCATTTTACAGATGAGGAAACTGAAGCAAACAGGGTTAAGTGACTTGACCAAGGTCACACAACTAGAAATTTTCTGAGGCCAGATTTGAACTCAGGAAGATGAGTCCTCCTGACTCCAGGCCTGGCACTCTATCTGTGGTGACTCCTAGCTGCCCAGATAATATCTAAAATTTGTGCAATCTTAGCATCCATTGCTGTTCTTTATGTAGCTTTATCATGTTCCTTGGAGAGGGAAGACATAACTATTTGTATTTTTTGCTTCCTTTTGTATTTTGTATTTTTCTTTCATGGGTCATGATGGTCAAAGAACTCATCTCCTACTTGTTAGAGTACAGAAGACAAATATTTTTACTTCACCAGACTGATGTTTGAACACAAAACTATATTTGATGCCTGTGTCTGGAATCTTAACAGTATTAAAACTGTTTGTAGCACTTGAGATTTCCCTTAATCATGAACCCCAGAAAAACTCTCCTAGGTTTGAATTCCTCTGTGGGTCACCTCTTACTTAAAACCATAGTCATGAGCCCTCATCAAGATGCTTACTTTTTACTATCTAATCAGAGAACATATGAATTTAAAATTAAAGATGTTTCATAGCATAATAGATTTATAGCTAGAAGGGACCTTAGAGGCCATTGATTCCAATCCCTTAATTTTAGAGATGAATAGATTGGCCAAAGAGACCCCAAAGTTCACAAAGAAAGTATACAGAGTGGATTCGTAGCCAGTCTTTTTGATTCCAAGGCCAGAGTTTTATTCACCATACAATGCTTTCTCATAATTTGATTAAATGACATAGCAAATTAAATAATAAGACAAGATCTCTCATGCACATGAGGTATGTGCTCCTGCAGATTACCATATCATCAGTGGAGAAAGTACACATGGAGAACTTACATGACCAGTAGCAATGAAAGACACAGACACATATATGGCTAGTATAAAAAGAGGGCTGGAGTTACACACCTCTAACACTACAAAGATGCTAATATTATGAAATGATCTCTTATGAAATATTCTTTGCTACCCTTTGCAAACACTTTATCTATGCTCTTCGTTAGATGTATCATCCTTGTTGAGGTGCCACATTTTTATGCTGGGCATTACGTCTCCCTTGTCAGGCACTCAATCAAAATTTTGATAGCTCTTGTCTATAGACCCCCCCCAGGTCCCTTCCCTTACTTCCTCAATGAGGCAGGGTACGGTGACTTACCCAGCATCACAAAGCTAGTAAGTGTCTAAGGATAGATTTGAATTTAGGATTAGGAGCCTTCCTGACTCTTGGTCCTGCACGCTATCCACTTCTCTGATAATACTTAAGTACTATGTTAAATGTTGTGATGGTTAAATAATAAAAAGAACGGAAGCAGCTCCTTGTGCCCTTGCCACCTCTTTCCTAATGTAAAGCTCTGCTTTTCGTGTAGAAGAATGTAAGCATTTCCGGTAGCATGTAAACATTTTGAAGACAGGGATATTTTGTTTTTGTCTTTACATGTAGAGTGTCTAGCATGGTGCCTGTCACACATTAAGCAGGTACTTAATAAATGCTTATTGAAGTGAATTAAATTGAGTGTCAATAACATAACAATACCAGTTTTATTTCTCTTTTTCTCAACCTGTTTTGGAGAGAAAGAATTCTCTGCAGAGTTAAAGACTCATTAATCTTAGTAGTCTCCTGGGTTCACTCATTTCATCAGTTCCAAATTTATCTAACTGTTCTATCATAGCTTATGTCTTGTTCACAAGATTAGCATGAGAATGTCATCAAATTTTCTGAAATCTAGGCTTTAGTGTCTAAATTATTCTCCTGGTTTACTAAGCTAATGGGTCAGTCAATAAAGGAAATGAAATTAGCCTGACTTGATCCATTCTTGATGAAGCCATACTGACTGTGATCACTGCTTCTCGTTCTAAGTGCCCAAAGACCACCCTTTTATAATATATGTAGAAGTGACCGGAATCAAAATCAAGTTTAGCAGCCTATAATTTGAAGGTATCATTACTTTTTGAAAATATGGACCATTTGCTGTCTATAATCATCTGAAAAAATGCTCTAAATCACTACTGATTAGAGAGATGCAAATCGAAACAACTCTGATGTCCTATATCACACCTATCAGATAGACTAACATGATAAGACAGGAAAATGATAAGTGTTGGTGAAAATGTGGCAAAGTTGGAACACTGGTGCATTGTTGGTGGAGCTATGAGCTGATTCAACCATTCTGGAGAGCAATTTGGAACTAAGCCCAAAGCGCTATAAAAATATGCATACCCTTTGACCCAGTAATACTGCTTTTAGGGCTGTATCCCAAAGAGATCATAAAAATGGGAAAAGGACCCACATGTACAAAAATATTTATAGCAGCTCTCTTTGTAGTGACCAAGAACTGAAAATTGAGGGGTTGCCTATCAATTGGGGAATACTGAACAAGTTGTGACATATGAATGTAATGGAATACTATTTTGCAATGAGAAATGATAAACAGGAAGGCTTCAGAAAATCCTAGAAAGGACTGATGCTGAACGAAGGGAGAAAAATGAGAAAAACATTGTATACAATAATAGCCAGTCTGTGATGTTGGATTTTGATAGACCTAGCCCTTCTCAGCAATGCAAGGACCTAAAACAATTCCAAAGGACTCATGATGGAAAATGCTATCCGTATCCAGAAAAAGAACTATGGAGTCTGAATGTAGAGCAAAGCAAACTATTTTCTTTGTTTTGTTTTTCTTTCTCATGCTTTTTCCTATTTATTATAATTTTTTTATACAACATGACTGATGTGAAAATATGTTTAATAGGAATGTATATGTAGAGCTTATATCAGATTGTAGGCCATCTTGGGGAGGGAGGGAGAGAAAATTTAAAACTTATGGAAGTGAATATTGAAAGCTAAAAAGAAATAAACTAAAAAAAAATGTGGACCATTTGCCTTTCTCCAATCCTACAGCACCTTTACTGCAGGACATGCTCTGTATTCTTTTAAAAACCACCAATGAAGACTCAGCAAACATACCATTAGTTCCTTTAGACCCCAAAGATGTATTGTCCTGAATACGCTAAACTTATTTCTCCAAGGTCTGATAGATGCTCATATCTCCTCTCAGGATTTCCAGTCCCTGATAACTTCTTTTTCCTATTCTTCCATTCTGAAGATTATAGAACTTGGCAGACAAAGCATAATTAAAATGAGAGTTGAGTGGTTCTCCCCTCCTTTCTTCATCCTTTACTATTGTCCTATCCATGTCAAAGAGTTGTCTTATCCTTATTTTGATCTTTTTCTTTCCCTGTTTTGTTTATTTTATTTTTTTTCCTGTGGTATCTTTTGCCTCTAGAGGACTTTTATTCTCTAGCTCCAGATCAAATGTGCTTTTCACCATAGTACACACATAGCACGGGAGATACACTGCAATACTTTATATTTCTCCTATACATTTTATTTTCCAATACACTACGTTTTGCTTTGAATTATTGTTGGATCTTTGTGTATAGAGTTTATCTCTTCTTTATTGTAATCTCTTTGAAGAAAGGGACTGGTGGCATTTAATCTCATATTTCCCCTTAGTCCTGATCAGAAAAAATCTGCAATCTCAGGTCCAGTTGTGGATGACACAATTTAGCAAGGCCACTGGCAAGCTGGAGTGCACTGAGGAGAAGGTGAATGAGATGATGCCAAGGGAGATGGCGACCATGCCATTTGAGTAGCAAATAAAAGAACTTGGAACTACTTTGGAGAAAGCTGAGGAAGCACATGATATCTTCAAGTATTTGAGGGTTTTTTTTTATGTAGAGGAGAGATTTAAATTTATTCTGCTTGGCCTCAGAGAGCATACCTAAGAGAAGCAGCATCCTATTTGACTTACTGTCAGCCAACAATCAATTATTGAGCACTTATTGTCCATGAAGCATTGTGTTATATGATGGGGAAATAAAGAAAGGCAAAAAATAGTAACTGCCCTCAAGGAACTCACTGTGTAATACTCAAACAACTCCATTTAAACAAGATATATGCAAGATGATTCTGGGTGGGGGCCAATCTCAGAGAGAGGGAAGTAGAAGGAAGACATTGTAGTTAAGACGTGAAATAAGGGGTGTGTGTGTGGGGGGGGCAGGGAACATAACTTCCTAATAATTAGAGCTATCCCAGACTAAAACGGCCTGCCTAGGAAGGTAAATACTTCCATTACTATTTCATTTACTAGAAATCTTCAAGTGAAGGAAGGCTGATATGACCAGTTCTCTGGGATGGTTTCTCTTCATGTATGAATTTGAAGGAATTACTACAGGACTCTTCCATTTCTGAGATTTTGTATTTCTCAGGGTTTGAAACCTAACTCTGATGATTGATATCTGTGTAATCCTGGGCAAATCATGGCCTTTCTCTCAACCCTGTTGTGCTCTAGGTCTTCCCCTCTGTTAGAAGTGAGCCTGTCCAACAACCCCTGACAATGAGAAACATGCTCACCTTAAATAAAGAACATAACTGTTGTGAAAACAGGAAAACCTTTATTAATCTTTACGCGCATTCCCCCTGAATGGATGGGGAGCCCTTCCAGGAAGTTTACTGGACAACTGCAACACGTTCAGAAAGATGGGGCTTCTTATACTGTTTTCTGAACTTGGGATCTCCTGTGATACTGTTCCCTGGTCATGTGACTTTATGTTCTCCTCTCTGATAGATTTTTACTCACACAGCTCCTTGAGCCTGCACGTTAGTGTCTGACCTCTTAACTCTCCATTCTAGGTCACAACCCTTATCACCTAGGACTGTGGAAAACAGAACTTTCTTGTTTCCCTCCCAGTTTAATTTTTTGGTCTTTTTTTCTTTTATTTAAAGGGGCCATCCCTTGAGTAACTACTTAAAGAGACTTACTCATTGAATGGGTGTATCTTACTCAAAGAGAGAATCTGATAAGACCTCAGCCTAAATGACCAAGGTCCCACCTTGCTTCCTGGGTCTGGGCTGACTCCAATTGTCCTCATGAGTATCAGGCCACTGGACCCAGATGGCTCTGCAGGAGAAAGTGAAGCTGGTGACCTTGCACAGCCCTCCCTCCCTCAAATTAAAGTCAAGTGCAAATCATGTCATCATCTGGATGACTTTGAGAACAAAGGACAAACACAAAAACAATTGTCCTCATCTATAAAATGACTGGGTGGGACTAGATGACTTCTAAGTTTCCTTTGAACACCACATTCTATAATACTGCTTCTATATGTGGGAGCCATTTTAAAGTCTAGTATGAATATGAAATACAATAACTGCAGGAGCCCTTGTTGAAATCAGATTCAGGAGAACGGTTCGAGTGTGAAAGAATTAACTTAGATGAGGTTCTCCCAGAGCTTTTATTTACATGAAAAGCACACAGACCTTTTACTGTAGCCATGGGGATGAGTAAAAAGTCCTGATATTTGGGAGGACTAGGCATATATAGATATAAAGCTATACAACCTGTTCAGGATGATGATGTAGTTTTAGAGTTTTATTGGTAGTTGAAGATTAAGTACAGGATAACGAGGACAGGGGAAATTTTATGACACAGGATGAGGGAGATGAGGAATTTTATGGTACAGGACAGGGGGGGACCCAGGTTAAGGATTAAGGACAAGGGGGTCACAGGATAAGGGAGACAAAAGAAATTTTTTTTGGAACAAGTTAAGAAGTTTTATGGTATTACAAGATAAGGGAGAAAGACTTTAGGATGCTCTCAAGTTACAGGATGAGCTACAGAATGAGCTCCCTACCTTCAGGGGGGACCTTATAAAGTACCGGAAAAGCAATCTTTAATATTCATCTTAACACCTAAGTTACTGTTTGAATCCACATTACCCTGGGAATGGCAGCATCCCCCAGACCATCAGTCCTGCTTCCAGGCTACCCCCTTCTCTCCAGCCATCATCCAGGGAAACAACTCCTGGGAAGAAGAGTCCAGCCATCCCTACCAATTGTTAACCAACTTACTACACATGGATGAGGCAAACCAGCTTAGCTGAATCAGCAAAACACCCTGGGAGAGAGATAGAAGGCCTCCTAGATATGTGCAAACAAGTCAAACTACCAGCCCCCTGACTATCATCTCCCCACAGACCTTAATGGAGACAGCCTAGGAACTTGGATCCAAAGGCCTTTGGAATAGTGATACTTCCAGACCAAATGCCCACAGTCATCTACCTGGGAAGCAGCTGGCAACTGCTTCTGAAGGTGTTATACCCATAGCTCCTGAAAATTCAGTGGCTCAAAAGGATCTTGCCACCAAAATCCTTGGCAGTATCTCCTGTATGTACATCAAAATGGATATGATTTTATCACTTGAAATGTTATTAGAAAAGAATTATAACTGACCTGCTCTGGCACTTGTAGTTGAAATTTTCCATATGTGTTATTTCCCCCTTTAGAATGTGAGCTCCTTGAGAGCAGATGTAGTCTTAGCTTTCTATTTCTCTCCCCAACACTTAGCACACTTCTTGGCACATAGTGACCCCTCAATAAATGCCTTTTCCCCCATTCATCCCTTCAGTGAGTTCAACTGACCAAACTTGAGTGGGGTCACATATTTCTCCAAACTAATCAAATGAGAAAATGGGCTATGCTAAGAAGTGACAAAGACCCAGTAGGCAAGGCAAAAAAAGAAAACATCTTATTTACTATGGCAGAATACTGGCAGAGTATGTTTTGAGTAAATAGTAATGATTTATCTCTTTTAACTCAATAATGAGATGTTAAACTCCTCAATTCTTTTTTTCTAACACTCTAATGAGGAAATATAATTTATTTTATTTTCAATTCATGGAACATAACAAGCATTTCCATAACATAGTACAAAAGAAAGATAATTGCACATAAAACTGCAAATCTACCATGTGCAACTTGCCATTTCCTTCAAATATATAAGAAAGTTATGGGCAACTAGGTGGTGTGGTGGATTAGAGCACCAGTGCAGGAGTCAGGAGGATCTGAGTTCAAGTCTCACCTCAGACACTTGACACTCACTAGCTGTGTGACCTTGGGCAAGTCACTTAACCTCAATTGCCTCATCCTGGGTCATCTCCCGTCATCCTGATGAACATTTGGTCACTGGATTCAGATGGCTGTGGAGGAGAAGTGAGGCTGGTGACCTGCACAACCCTCCCTCACTCAAGACAAAGTCAAGTGCAAGTCAAATCATTATTTCTCTGATGACATGGTCTTCTTTGGCAAGGAAGGATGAACACACACACACACACACAAGAAAGTTATCATGTAAATTTTATTTTTTTCTTCCTTTCTCCCACCTCATCCTAGAGATGGCTACCATTAGACACAAATATATATATGTATACACAGATTTATATATATATGTATGCATATGTAAAATTATTCCCAGAATGCCCCTCAGTTCTTGCCTGAGGGATAATGTTCTGCATTTCTCACATTTGTGTCTTTATTGCAAATATTTCCCAAAAATTTCTTTTACCTCTTTATTTCACCATAGATGAGAAAATTCTCTCTTGAGAATTATTACTCATTCCATGATCTTGATAAGTAGTATGGTTTGATGGAATGAGTCCTGGATCAGGAAAGAGAGAACCTGGATACAAACCTCAATTCCCTCAATCACAATGTAATATGTGAAGTCACTTCCACTCCCTAAATCTCAGTTTCCTCATAGATAAGTTGAGAGAGTTGAAGTCAATGACTGCCGTGGTCCTTCCCAATCCTAAATCCTTGATACCGTGGGTCTCTGTTCCATATCATACTGCCATATAATATCTTGGTCAAATAAAAAGAAATAAAATAAATTTATAAAAGTTTAATAAATAAAACAAAAAGAAAGTTTTATGAGCATTTTCTCTAAATCATGCTATTTAAAAAACATCTCCCCTTCGAAAGACAAAATACGGCATCACTAAGCTTCTGCTTCTGGCTGCATTCCTGAAATGCTGCCAAGATGATGACTCTGCTGCCTTGCCACATGTTGCAAGAGGTCATGTACTGATGGACATGAATGGCCATTGTAAATATCTGGCAAATGGCGAATACCTCCTCCTCTCTTTCCTTAGCAGCAGATGGGGCTCCTGAGGAGGCATGACTACATGTTTTGGGGTGGCAGAATAACGTTGAAACCACTAGGCTAAGGGCATCCAAGTATATTTCATGAAGGGAGGGGTGGACATAGGCATGACATGCTCAGAAATGCATATATAAATACATATGTGTGTACTATACATGTATACATATGTATATATACATGTATATGAACTGCACAATTTAAAAATTTATTAGTAAAACCATTCTTTATTCAAATATTGAAGTATTTATTTTAGCAACATGAATGTATGAAAAAGATGGACTAATGCTTATGTTCCATAAACTGTGCCAAGTGATACAAAATGGCAATAGTAATACAAAAGCCATCTAAAAAGACAGCTTCAACTTTATTCCTTCAAAGGTACAATGTCAGAGGCCTATCAGCAAATGCTTTTGATAAATGTGGATCATCAATGCGAATGTCAGCATTTTATAGGCTGAATTATTCTGGAGAACAGTATATTCAGTCAAGGCCCACATTTATTCTGACTCCAGGTTTACCTTACCAATGCAGGCACTCAGCTTTAATTTCAGTGGTTTCAAGGAAAAGAATCTTCTTTCCCAGAACTAGTCGGATTCAAACATTGTCTAGTCTGGCCACCATACCTGCAAATTAGAGTCGTTTAGGACGTTTGAACTTACCAGCTTGTGGTATGCCACCAAACTTCGTCAAACTTTCTTTTGGGGGAGTAGTACCAAAAGTATGAAGTGAATTGTACCCTAATGGCCCAGCAGGACACACTGGCCCCATTAGCTGCGTGTTGCTGAGCCAGTGTAGCTGGACTGTACCTGTTCAGTTTTCTTAACATGTCAGAAAAACAGGGACAATTATTGTTTGTCCTTCTCTTCAAGGGAGTGGGACCTGGGGTCACCTAGTTATTCCTTCTCTGGGGTAGAGGAATATGGGACCCCTCTGGAAGTCCTCAAAGGCAGAATCTGAGGGAATTCTGGGGCTGCTAGGTGGCATAGCACTGGGCCTTCCTAGAGTCAGAAAGTCCTAAGTTCAAATTGGACCTCAAACCCTTACTAGCTGTGTGACCCTGGACAAGTCATTGAATTCTGTTTGCCTTGCTTCCTCATCTGTAAAATGAACTGGAGAAAGATATGGCAAACCGCTGCAGAGTCTTTGCCAAGAACACTCCAACGAAGAGTCAGAGACAACTGAAACAACTGAACAAGAGGGAATTCAGGGGGTAAAGACAGGAACAAGCAGAGTCAGACATGAATCTGTGACATGGTGGGGAAGACATGGGGATGAGACATTGAATATTATTTCGTCATTTCCTTAATACTGATGAGCACAGAGGAAGTACTCACTTAATACTTGTCTGATTATCCCAGGGACCATGATAATGTTGTTTTTATAGTTGCAGGCTTGGGATGGAAGGCCAAGGACAATGGGGCAAGCTGGAGGGGTGAAGACCATAGGAATAGGACAGGAGAGTGTTAAAAGCTAATTTATTTAACATAAAATTTTAAAACTAAAAATGACTTTAGAAATCTTTTAGTCCAGGGATTCTTAACGTGTGTGTGTGTGTGTGTGTGTGTGACAGACCTGTTTGGCAGTCTGGTGATGTCTGTATAGTGTTCAGAACAGTGTTTTTCAATAATTGAAGGACATGCTAAATTTCGGCTAGAGATAGTAAAAATAGAGAAGTAATTTTTCCATGCCAATTTTACAGAACTCACAAAGCCTATCCACAGACCCATGTGAACCCCAGTTTAAGAATCTCTGCTTTAGTCTAACCTAAGTTAAAATGAAGAATTCCAGCACCTGAGACAGATTCCTTCTGTTGGGCGGTGGGGAAGGCAAGCCTGAGGTATGTATGCCTATGTCTAGTCACAGGTGGTAACCTGAAGATAGAGGCTATGGAATCAAAGAAGCTGAGAAACCAGGAGAAAGGGGTGTTCAAAGGTAGTAGCAGTTGGGATAAAAAAAGACTGTGAGACTGAATCAAGTATTTAACTTATTGGAGAACAGGGACAGCAGACCTGGAGGTTCCCATATGAAAACAATAGCATCTAGAAGGTAAATAAATTCTTGGTGAGTTGAATTGAATTGAATAGGATGGATTGAATTTTAAAGGAGCTAGAAGTGGTTAGTGAGGGATGCTATCAGAAGCAGAGTCTGACAGTGGCAATGGGAAGCAAAGAATATGGCAATCCCTTTCTTGGCCTTATATGTCAGGGGTTAAGAAGTAGCCAGCCTTGGAGAGGGTACTGAGAGCTGTGGGGTCTCAAAGCAGAATGGCAGATTTCAGTGAGAATCAGAAGATGGAAGGAGTATGAAAGGAAAAGATCTAAGACGAAGATCAGTTTAAAAGAAAAGGGAGTATTTCCAAAGGACTCAATGGAACACTAGAAACAGACTGCAAAGCTGCCTTAGTGACAGCACTCTGAGTGCACGTGAACAGCAGAACTGTGGGTCAGGCTGAGGGAAGGGAAAAGCAGGAAATGGTGGGGCAAGAAGGAGACTGCAGGGTGGTGCAACACACACCACCCTATCCACCTCTGTACTGAGAAGGATGTGGGGGAGCATGAACTATGGTGGACTGGACAGATCTGGACTTAATGTTCAAGGAATTTTTAGGTTCAGATCTCTCTTTTGAGACTGTAACTGTGTGACTGTGGACGAGCCACTTCACTGAGTCTCAGGAAACTCTCTACAATGTTAAATTATTCATGAATTGCGTTTTGACAAGTAAAGGGAGGTACCATCTTGCTGAAATACCAGTCATTGATGTATAATTTATCATACTAATGGTTTTAATAATAAACAATCCTTGCATTCCTGGTATAAATCCTAGTTGATTGTAATGAGTAAATTTTGATGTATTCTTTTGTTTGCCAGTATTTTATGTTTTACTTCTGCTTTGGTGTTCTTTTCCTGTTTTATTTTGTCGAGTTTATATATCCAAACTATATTCCTCTCATATGCAGAACATCTCTGTATCTAAATTTAATTTATGTAGTTAAGGATTATTCATCCTTTGTATGTTCACTTGTGAATCTATCTGGCCCTGATTCAATTTTATATGACAGTCCAATAATGTCCTATTTTGTTTTTCTAGAGGTTGGATTGTTTTGCTTTTTCTATTTTATCTGCTTGAGTGTTTCATATTTTTGTAACTATCCAATTTCTTTTAAATTCTTGATTTTATTTTAATATAGTTGTACATAGTAGTGTCTGGAAGTTTTATAGTAAATATGTCCAACCCCACCCCACTTCTCATTTCTGATTTTGGTAAAATGACCTGACCTTTCTGTCTCTTTCTTTTGATTAAATTTGCTAATTGCTCATCTACTTTGTTGGTCTTTTAAGAATACATTTTAGTTAAATTTATTATTTAAATTGTTCATCTCTACATCTATTTTCTGTCATTAAGTTCTCCTCTTAGCTTGCACATTAATGGTAATTCAGAGGTTGGAGAGGTGATCAATATGATGTATCCTCATTCTCCAACGGTTAGCCCATTCTTTCTAAATGGATGGTAATGTGGTGAGCACATGCTTATCACCATGACACTCGAAAGGGAAAGCAGAGTCCATCACTTAATGTATGTGTCCAAATTGGATTTATTAAATTTTTTTCTCGCAACTGGCTAGATACCAGGATAATAGAGTTAGAATAGGACTCCCTGTGATTAGTGATCATATCTCCACACAGCTAGTGAATGCCCACATCTATGAAGGTCAAATAGCAGTGAATTTTCAGTACTGGTGAAATCTGAGGATAATTTCTTCTTGCTTAGAAAAAGAAATTTTTTCTTCTGTTCCAAACATTAAAATTTCTGTTGAAGGCACTACCATTCTTCCAGTGTGCCAGATTCATAGCCTCAGCATCCTCTGTCCTAGACTTCTCATTCTTCTTCATCCTATATATCTAATAATTTCTCAGTTCTTGCCATTTCTCCTTTGTATCTCCTAATCTGACTTTCTCTCTGTCTCCACTCATAGAGTCCCCACATTAGTTCAGGCCTCCATTGCCTTTCATCCAGATTATTGCAACAATCTCCTAAGTGGTGCACCTATCTCAGGTCTCAATCTATCCTACACATGACTGGCACTGAAGATTCTGAGTAAAGTTGAGCAAAATATTAAATAGATGTAGTCATATATAATATGCTGTCAACTGTAATACTATCTAAAGTAATTTTCCTTAAGCACAGATTTGGCTATATAATCCCCCTTTTCAATAAACTCCAGTGGTTTCTGATGGCCTCTGTTCAGATTCTAAAACCCTTTATAATCTGGACCCAGTTTTCCTTTCCCAGTCTCATTAGATATTAATTCCCCTTTCCACTTTGTGATGCAGCTAAACCAGCCTTTTCTTCGTTCTTCACACAACATTCCATCTCCAGTGTCTCTGCCATTGAATATATCATCCCACATGCTGGAACACCCATCTCCCAGGGGCCTTACCTCCACCTCATAGAGTCCCTCTCAGCCCATGATAAATACTTATGGGTTGATTAATTAAAATGTTATCATATTTCTTCCCCTTTCCTCCACTTCCCATACACTTCAGACTTTTCTCCTCAGCCAGTGTCATCAATTATTTACGTACCACTTTAAACTTCTGGGTTGGGCTTCTTCTCTGAAAAAAGGAGGGGCATTGCCTCCATCAAAACTGTGGCTTACTTCTGTAACCCCCATGAAAGTATTTCCCATTCATTGAGATTCATGACTACATTAGTCACAAAACTATAAATTGCTTAGTAGTTCTTTACCTAATGGGTACTCACCTCACCCATCTTGTAACCTGTCCCACCTGGGCCATTGTAGTGGATGCTTGGTGAAATTGGGAGTGTCTGAACACTGGCATGCATGCATTATCCAGAGTTCCCCCAAGTTTCCAAGTGCTTTTTGGCATTGGAAGGAATTTTCTTGCATGGCATCTCTCTCCTTGTCTCTAAGAACACTCTAAAGCATCATGAAGTCTCAACATCACTTGTCACAGAGACAGTACTGAATTCTCTCCTCTTCTGTCTCAGTTATATGGCTTCCCTGATGCTCAGTGCAAGAAAGGATGAGAGGTATCAATAACCCATGAAACTGGAGAGTTCAAAGTAAATTTACATCTGGCTTTCGAGATAATTCTACTTTTGCTAGTCATTTACTTTATAGGATATTTTTACAGAACTTAATAATAAAGATGAGTTTGTATTCTCCAGTCACACTAATCTTTTGAGCATATTGTAGGAACATACTAGGCCACGGAAAGAAAATGAACTGTGATTTTTTTTTAATGGTTCTGGAGAATTTAAAAATATGCCATGAGCAATTGGCAATTGGTAGGTAGAGGCAGCTGAACCTAACATTCTTCCATTAGATCTGAGAGAAATGGTTTGTCTGATAAGCGCAATTCTACTTAGTAGAATTCTACAATGTTACTCTGGAGCAAATTGTATTATGTTCTGCCTGATGCAGTCCCCCATGTGGAAGGGACCCTTCTTCCAGGCATGAATAATGGAGGGTGTTGCTCTCCACTTTGGAGCATGTGCAGGTGGTCTATGACTGCTTCCTGTGTGGTAATTGTGCAGCAAAGAGGGGTCCTTTGACTAGATGCTGAAGTAGATACAAGGGAGCAAACAAAAAACACTAATTGTCCAAATTGAGTCACATTTCCTCCCTGAATTAGGAGGTTAACCCTTTGAAGGCCTGCAGGTAGGGAAGGGTCTTGAATCCTCTTTCACTGGGAGACTCCACAAAGCTGCCTCCTACCCACCTCTTGTTTGGGTCTTCTTTACTTTTGTACAGGACCTTGTGCAATATTGAAAAGTTAGAAATTCCATGTTGGTGTTCAGTGGTTTCAGTCAAGTCTGACTTTTTGTGACTCCATTTGGCGTTTTCTTGGCAAATATACATACTGGGGTAATTTGCCATTTTCTTCTCTAGCTCATTTTACACATGGGGAAACTGATGCAGACAGTTAGGTGACTTGCCCAGGGTCACACAACTAGTAAGTATCAGGTCAGATTTGAATTCAGGTCTCCCTGACTCCAGGTCTGGCACTCTTTCTACTCCACCACCTAGCTGCCCTAGAGATCCATACCACAAGGTTGTGGTAGCCAATACAGACGAAATGCCAGCAAAGCTCTGAGGAGTTACCAGCAAGAAATAGCTCAGCCGTATTTGAGGTGCCCTACCCTCCACCACTTTATAACTTCACACATTCAGAAATGAACTTGGTGGGCTTTTTAGTGGCTCCATCTGACAGTATTAGAAGAATTACTCCAAGAAATCTTTTCAAGCCTTTAGTTTGGCCCCTAAAACTATGAGTAAGAAGATGTAACCTGACTGAGCTGGGAGAGGTGGGCAGCAGGAGTGCATGACTTACCAGTGAGAGTTGGGATAAAGACACCTAGAGATCATGTAGGCTATATTTAGACTGCACTCCATGACTCACTGGCATCCTGATGTCACTGGGAACATGCATAGTGAGATTTTTGGCACACAAAGTCTTAGTGTGAATGCCATAGGCTCTCCCAAAAATCTGAATCATAGAACATTGAATCTTTCTTTCTCCCTCCAAAAAAACAGGGTGTGGGATCTATGATAATGTTGTGACTTGGCAACAGAATAAATACTACACAGGTGAGGTTTTGACTCTCCCTGACAATGCTTTTTTTCACTTGCAAACTTTCACATAGCTGTGAGTGTCCTGGCATAAAATCCTAAAGCAAATAAAATTCAATCAGAGCCATGTCTTCTCATATGACTATCCTGGTTTTCTTCTTTCATCTCTTCTCACTCTTTCAGGAACTCAATACTGCCTCCTCTATCAAAGCTTCTTCCTCCAAAAAGCTCTGAGATCAAAAGTTTATACCTTATACTGAAATCAATATATCACACACTCTAGAGTTATTAACATCTTGTAATGTCCCCCAGGAAAATAATTTTTGAAAGTATCATTGAGTGTATGGGGAAAATATTTGGGGAAGGTTCTTTTATTCCCCACAAAAAAATACTGTTATATTTCTTAAGTAAAAAATACCACATGAAAATAAAGAAGCATTAACTGTTATTTATTAAAGTCCTTAATCAAATAAGGACTCTTTCATTGTGAAATAAATCATTTATGGAACATTTTAACAAGCATTTATTAAAGCCCTACTATATGCCAAACAGTATGGGGGGGTAGAAAAATGAATGTTATTTTCACTTTCCAATAAGTTCATAGTCCAGTAGAGAAGAAAATGAATGTTTATAAATAATACTAGGATTAAATTTAATAAGGTCATGATAAAGAAATGAAATTCTAGGAATGTTTAGAAGAAAGCAAGATCACTTCCAGCTCAGTGCCCTGGAGAAGACTTTTTTTCAGGTAGGTCCAGAAGGATGGATAATTTTTCACCAGATGAAGATATATATTATATGAGGGTGGGTAGGGGTGAGGGTAGAATTCCATATTGCAGGAGGAGTTTTTTAGCAAAAGCAAAAAGGTGAGAAAGTATGGGACATAACATTTTTGAAAAATAACAGATCACATTTGGAGACTGTGGGTTAGTTTGTCTGGACCTTAGGATAGGCAAAACACTGCAGTTTCAAATGGGACCGGAAAGGTTGGTTCAAAGCAGATTGTGGAGGGCTTTGAATGCCAAGTTAAGGTGTTTGGACTTTATCCATCAGCCAAATTGGAACCATTGATTTTTTGAGTAGGTATGGGTCATATCAGAGTTGTGCAGTATGTATATATTCTAGCAGAAATATCTAGGTATGAGAGGAGGAAGGAAAATGTGGGGTAGAGATACCAGCTAGAAGGTTTCCATGGTTATCCAGGTGAGATATTGAAGACCTGCCCTGAGAATGGAAAGGTGGGAATAGAGGCCAGAGATATTTTTGGGGATATAATCAATAGGATTTAGTGAGTAATTGATGTAAGGGGAAGAGGCAGAGAAAATCAAACATGACTGATATTTTGAGCCTCGGTATTCAGTATAGAGTTAGTCCCATTCATAGGAACAAAAAATCAGGCAGGAGTGAGGGGTTATTTGAGGGGTGGGAGAGAGGGAAGAGGAATGCAGCATGAAAAAATACCATATGAGTATTAGAATGACTTTCATAACTAAATCCAAAGCACCCACTACTATCACCTTGAAACAAAACCAAACCTATTCTCTCTAGAGAATTATAGTTTTTAAATGTCATAGCCAGGGACAAAAAAAACACCCTCCCCCCCAAAAAAGTCATATGATTCTGGAAGGTAAGTGGAGTGTTAGTGAACCTTCTTTCTCTTTATTCAAAAGAAAAATTAAGATTTTAAAAAATGAAGGTAAGAAGGTAAGGGAAAAAATTTTGCTGTGTTGAAGCAAAATAAGTATAGAAGGGTTAAAATGTAGAAGATCGCAGGTAGAAGGCAGTCCCCAAGTTAGTCTCCTCCCCACTTCCCCCCAGGGCTTCACCCCAAAGATCCTCTTTTTAGCCTCACCTCTTGCTATCCCTCACTGACAAGTCTGGGTGAAAGGGTGGGATGGTGTAAGTCCTGTCTGTCACACCTGTGGTAACAACCCCCTTTCCAATCTTTTCCCTCACATATGCTTCAATCCAGTGATCCTGGCCTCCTGGCTTTTCCACAAACAGGATTCTCCTTCTCCTGATTCCATGCATTCCCCTCTGGTTATTCCCCATGCCTGGAATTTTCTCCCTCCCTATCTCTACCTCCTGGCTTCCCTGACTTCTGTCAAATCTCAGCTAAAATTCCACTTTCTCCAGTAAGCCTTTCCTAATCCTGCTTAATGCCTTGTCTCTTATTTATCTCCATTTTATCTTGTATATAGTTTCTTTGTAGATATTTGTTCGCATGTTGTCTTATTCTTTGGATTGTGAACTTTTTGAGAGATCTGTATCTCCAGGGCTTAAGGAGCCTACTTAATAAATAGCTATATTGAAAAGCCTGTTTCCAAAGAGCTGTAATATAGGCATTTGTTTTCCAAATGCTCTAGGGGTAGAAAACTTGGAAGAAAAATAATTTCCTTATAGGCAAGCAAAGGCAGGATGTGGTTATTAGTCCACGAGTAAGTGTATTATGTGTGAATTATTTCAATGATGATGTATGTGCTGATGTAGAGGACTTTTCACTAAGCAGGGATTGCTACAACACTTCCTGAAGTTCCTCTGAACACATCAGTTGGGAAGTTCTTGCCCAGTATCATCAAAATGTTTGCAGGATATTATGCTCCCGGAAAGTACTGAGCATGAACAAGACACTGAATTGAAAATATGCCCATTGTCTTGACATGCCCATAGTGAAGCAAATAATGAAGTTTTGAGATTGGCTGGAAGTGATTTACTTAATCCCCTTACTAGAGTCTGGCAAAACTGAGTGGTCTTTTTCTCAGCACTCATCCTTCTTAAGCTCACAGCAGCTTTTGAAACTGATGACCAACCCTTTCTCCTAAATATTTTGTTCTCTTTAGGTTTTCATGACACTGCTCCTTCTATGATTTACCTCTTAACCTATTTCATAGTTCCCTCTCAGTCTACATTTCTGTTTTACCATCATGCTGCCTTATAGGGGTACCTCAAAGTGGTCCTAGGCCTTTGCCTTCTCATCTTTCTATACTTTATCACATAGTGAACTTGTCAGCTCATATAAGCTTAATTATCATCTCTACACAGATGACTTCCAGATTTATACTCATTTATATTTATAATATATATATATATATAATATTTATACTCATTTATATTTAGTCTCTTTCCTGAGCTTAGTAACATACAACCAATTTCCTGTTAGACAATTCAAACTAGGTATCCCATAGGCACATCAAAACAAATGTGCTTTCAACAAATTTGTTTTTTTCCCCCTAAATCCACTTCTCTTCTATTTCTATTAAGGGTACCACCATGCAACCAGACACACAAATTTGTGATGTTATTGTCATCCTTGACTCTTCCCCTCACTACACCCCCTCCTATTAATTTTTACAATAAAGATATACCATCTTTTTCAATGGCCACATTGAGCTGTGATTCAACTCCCTACTAAAGTCCCTGATCTCATTCCATGCTCAGCTTCCCTTAGCCTAATTATTCACTCCCTCAACTTCATTTGTTCCGTTCTGATTCTATATTCTATTTTTTTTCCTGTGCTGCCTACAAACACACTCAGATATTCTCTAACTTTAATGTTGTGTAGCCCTGCCCTCATCCTATCAAACCTCACTGGCTCTTAATGAAGGGCCTTTGCATAAACATCATGGGCAAACCTTGACTGGCAAATGTGCAGTACAAAGACCTCAGCTCCTACACTGGCATTAGTCTATGCAAAAATGATAACCAGCTTACAAGTTCAAAATACATACAAGACTAAGGTAAGAAGCAAAGTTACAACAGGTGAATAGAGAAACCCAATAGAACAGTAGCTATAGGGGTGCCAAGACCTTTAGCAACATTCATGATCTTCAGGAGTCTGGCAAGTACTTCTTGTGTGTCTCTCTCAAGCAGTTGCCAGTGGATCTGGGCAGGTCTGTGAAGGTGTTTCCTCAAACATTTCTAGGTTCCATGTCACTTGTGGAGATTTTCCAAACATGCTTCTAAGTCCTGGTAGTGACAAGACTTTGTATAATTTAGTAAACCATTACAAATCAGATTGGTCTTTTGGTTACTAGCTCTTGTGGTTAAAAACCTGTTCAGACTTTATAAATCTAATTTTCTTCCTGAAAAGGATCCACGAGATCCTTACTTGGGAAATGAGCACTTCTATCTCTTAATATTATCATACAAATACTTCAAAATAGGGAAAAAGATGGTTTTAAAACTCTACAATTATCAATGCAATTTTACATGTAAAATCCTTAACCCAAATATATTGAAACCTTATTTCTGAAACATTCTCAAAATTAGTATGTCCCATTTTGAAACATTTGGAAAGCTATCCATTTATGTATATCCTAGTCCTTAGATTTCTGGTGGCTTAATCTTGTTGCTTTTCTCCAAGCTTTCTACTCTGGCAAATGAACATAAAAGGCACTTTTACATTTTTATCCTATCCCATTTTTGAGGATATAAATGTTTGTGTACACACATATACATAAATACATATGTGTGTATAAACATATATCCAAATGTGCACATATGTGTGTATATATACTTATACATACTATATATACAGCGATATTGTATATATATATATATATATGCATATATATGTGTGTGTATGTGTAATTGACAGGCACCTTTCCTTTTTTTTTAACCTCAGCATTAAGTTTTGTCTTCTCTAAGTAGGTGATGGGAGAAGTCTAGCTTCTAATCTGACAGTTCTTTGCTGGTTCATAGCAAGTTCCTTCAGTGAGGTCCTCTAATTATGGAGATCCATTCAGTTACACGTTTCCAGATTCCTCTTGGGGTCTCATGTAGATGAGTAGTTGGCAATAACGGCCATTTGTGCCCTAGCTTATTGTCTCTGAGTCTTTTCTTACGTAATTGAACTATTCAAGTTTCAGGCTCTTTCCAAGAAGCAGAGTGCTTCCTTTACATCTGAAAGATAGTTGTCGTCACTTCAGTTGTGTAGGACTCTTCTTGAACCCACTGGAGATTTTCTTGGTAAAGATGCAAGAGTGTATTGCATTTCCTTCTCCAGCTCATTTCACAGATGAGGAAACTGAAGCAAACTGAGGGTTAAATGACTTGCCCAGGGCCAGTAAGTATCTGAGGTCAGATTTGAACCTAGCAAGATGAGTCTTCCTGTTTTCAGGCCTAATGGTACACACAATGCATTCTACCTGACCCTTGTATATAAAAGGTCTTTTCCTTAATGATTCAATTTCTCTGTTTTCACTTCTTTTGACTTTCAGTTTTGCTGAGGTCTAAAGGAAGCACATTTTTACATTAAAAAAAAACTTCACATGGCATTGCCAACCCCTCAAATTCTTTTCCTATAACTCTGATCTCTTACTATCAAACTCTTAGAAAGTCACCTGCTGCTTCTACTTCCTCACCAAACACTCCTCCACCCTTGCAATCTAGCTTCCAAGTTCACTACTCTGCTGAAAATCTTAAAGGGCACCAATGTTCCCTTCATTGCTAAATTCATTGTCCTTTTCTCAGTTCGCATTCTCCTTGAACTTTCTTCAGCTTTGCTCGCTGTTGACTATCTCTCTCTCCTGGGTACTTTCCCCTTCCTTGATTTCCATGATACTGTTCTCTCCTCTTAACTGTCAAATGGCTCCTTCTCAGTCTCCTTTGCCAGTTCATCTCCATTATCATCCCCTAAAAGTAAGTGTCCCACATGGCTATACCATGAGCTCTGTTTTCTCTCCTCTCCATGCTCTCTCCTTTGGTGAGCTTATTTGTTCCAAAGGGTCCAAATATCATCTCTATGCAGATGACTCCCAAATCTTGATGTTGAACCTTAATCTCTCTCCTGACCTCCTATAAAATAGCTCCAACTATACATCCCATCAGAATATCTCACCTGCAAACTCAACACATCGAAAATAGAGTATTATCAACTTTCCTCCTAAAACCACAACTCCGCCATACTTCTTCTTTCTGTCAAGTGTCCCACTATCTTCCAAGTCACCCAGGTTAGTGATCTCAGAGTCAACTGTGACTCTTCTCCCTCCTTCCCCACCTACCCCCCATATTCAATCACCTGGTAAATTCTTCCAATTACACTTCTTTAAAATCCCCTTATTTCTACTCAGACAGCCACCAGCCTAGATCAAGTCTCCATTACTCCTTGCTTAACCTACTATAATAATATCCTAATTATTTTCCCTGCTTTCATATTGTCTTATCTCTAATCTATCCTCCACACATTTTCTTTTTTTACATTAATTTTATTTATTTTTAGTTTTCTACTATCACCACCATATAACTTAGATTTTTTTCCCCTACCTAACAACCCTCCCTGCTCCCTCCCCTAGACAGCATGCAATTCTATATAGGATCTACACATACATTCCTATTAAGTACATTTTCACTATAGTCATTGTGTAGAAGAACTAAAATGAATGGGAGAAATCATATAACAAACCAAAATATAATCCACATACAAAAAAATGATCTACTACATTCTGTGATTGAATTCCATAGTTTTTTCTCTGGATGTGGAAGGCATTTTGCCTTAGAAGACCATTGGGAATTTTTTTTTTAAGTCCTTGCATTGCAACGAAGTTCCAAGTCTACCAGAAAAAACTCTCATACCCTGTGGTCATTGCTGTGCACAAAGTTCTCCTGGTTCTGCTCCTTTCACTCAGAATCAGATCATATAAGTCTTTCCAGGCCTCTCTGAAGTCTTTTTGTTCATCATTTCTTATAGTGCAATAGTACTCCATTACATTCATATACCATAATTTATTCAGTCATTCCCCAATTAACGGGCATTCCATTGATTTCCAGTTTTTGGCCACTACAAAGAGTGCTGCTGTAAATATTTTTGTACATGTGGGACCCTTTCCCATTTTTATGATCTCTTGGGGATACAGTCCTAGAAGTGATCTTTCTGGGTCAAAGGGTATGCAGATTTTTGTAGCCCTTTGGGTATAGTTCCAAACTGCTCTCCGGAATGTTTGGATGAGCTCACAGCTCCACCAACAATGAATTAGTGTTCCAACTCTTCCACATCCTCTCCAACATTCATCATCTTTCTATTCTGTCATGTTTGCCAATCTGATAGATGTGATGTGGTATCTCAGAGTTGTTTTGATTTGCATCTTTCTAATTAAAAGTGATTTAGAGCATTTTTTCATACGATTACAGATATCTTTAATTTCTTCCTCTGAAAATTGCCTGTTTGTATCCTTTGACCATTTGTTAATTGGGGAATGATTCCACACATTTTCAAAAAAACCAAAAGAACAAAAAATGTAAACACAAAACCCAAAACAAAACCAAAAAAGTCTCTCTGTCATCTCTCTGATTTAAAACAAACAAGCAACCTTTGAGTGGATGAAGTTTCCCGCACTGACATTTGAGGCCCTCTATAATCTGGCTTAAACCTACTTCTTCAGCCTTATCTCACATTACTCCCCTTCATCCATTTGACATTCCACTAAGACTTTTCCCTGACCTTAGCATTCCTTGTCCTTCATACAGGTTGAACTGAATGTTTGTAGTAAACTCTCTTTTTTTATCACTCAGAATCTTTATCTTCTTTCAAGACTATAGTTGGTGATTTCTTATTTTGTGGAGCCTTTTCTGATTTGCACCACCTTCCCTATTTGTGCTCCATTGCTTACATTTACTCATCAGTGTACAGGTGAATCCTTTAACAAAATGTAAGGTCTCTGAGAGCAGGGACTGTTTTGTTTTTTCTCTTTTTATATTCAGGTCCTATCTAACACAGTTCATTGCACATAGTAGGTGTTTAATACTATAATAAAACTGAATTGAATTTATTCATTTAGTCAACAAACATTTTTAAGCACTTCATGTCTATGAGTCATTATCCTAGGTAGGGAGTGGGGAGAAGAAGAAAAATAAGATTAGAATCCTTTTCCCTTAAGGAATTTGCTTGATTAATTTCTTAAAACACCAGTTCCATAGTGACATTCTTGTTCAAGAACATATAGAGTCACCCCAAGTACTAAGCTCACCCTGGCATTCATGGGTACTAAGTTTTGCTTTACTTATGCAACCTTAACCTCCTATTACTCTAAACATGAGTACACTCTGTTCTAGGCAAATTAGGGTCCATTTTGTCTCAAGCCCTCCATGTTCATTCCTCAGTCTGTTCCTTGGCTTTTGAGATATCCCTTCTCTCATGACAGTATCAGTCCTGGTCATCCCTTAGTGAAGATAAAAGAAAGCTGGTTTGTAAAACAAAGGTGAGCCTGACTAAACTATCCAAACAATGGTGTCCCTAAGCAAAGAAAAATTCTCAAGTTTCCCATTGCTTTTTTGCCATATCGGCTAATTTTGTTCGCTTTAAAATACCTTAAACAATACATGAACACATATCTAGGGAATTGTGAGTCAAATTTCGAGATGCTAATTTCTGGTTAATATGAGGTGCTTCTTAAGTTTTTCCACAGGTTATCTAGGACTACAAATCAGCTCTCGAACACTATGGCTTATTTATCAGTGATTAAAGTCTAGGCTTCAGTGAGGAAAAATAAAAAAGCATTCACAGTACACATCTATGAGAGGCCAGTGAATGATGTCACTGAAATTCTGCTTGGCCTTAGCCATATTTTTAGTTAAGAAGATATAAACTAAGCTTAAGAATTAAAATAATTTTACTTGGGTGTTTGGGAATTTCATACAGATAGAACTCAAGAGAAGAAATGAGACAGATTGTCTCCCCTTCTATTTCCAGCTAACAAAGATGGTTGGTTCTTTCCTTCCACCACCAAATAAGAGAGAAATGAGCCCATTGTTTCTAAAAAGCACAGAACAACCAAATATATTTACTGTGGTATCCCTCTAATAAGGGAGGAGAGGTTGAAAGGGGTGTCCTAGGATGAGAAAGCCTCAGCTGTTGAAAAGTTCCAGCCTCTTTTGATTAACTTGTATAGTTATTGCCAAACTCCAGAGTTTCTGCATGATGTCACTTTCCCAATAGCTTTCTCAAGTTTCTGCTTCTATACAGATAAGCATTACTATTCTACTCATGACTTTCTGAGTAAAATGTTGAATCACTCTGAATGATAAAGAAAAAAAAATGGAAAAGCAGCTTGGGAGGGGCAAGAACGGGCGAATAAAACCAGTTAGTCATCCCTGCATGTAAACTAGAGTAAGCCAGAGAGAAACCTTCGTTGTCAAGAGAACAGCACCTCAATCTCAAGGTAACTTTTCCCATGACAATTTTTATGGGAAATAGAATTTCATTTTCATTATGGTTTCTTACTAGTATTTTTTAATATTTTGAAGATAGAAAGGTAGGGGAATATTTAATGGGAAATCAAATGATAGTTACAAGGCTTTTGAAAGGAAAATAAAATATTTTAGTTTGTTATTTTAACAACTTTTAAGGTCAGGTCTTCACGTTTTTTGTGTCATAGATCCTTTTGGCAGTCTGGAGAAACCTATTCTCAAAATATGTGACATATAACAAATAGGATTTCAAAGGGAACAAACTATATAAAAATGTAATTATCAATTTTAAAAAAATCCTAAATTCACAGACACCAGATTGACTTTTCCCACTAAATCATCAAGAGCCAGAATAGATTCCTGTAAAGTTTTAGATTAAATTTATATTCAAGGCATTAAATTAATTCCATGGGACAAATTAGGAGTATATCTTGAAACAGTGTCTGTTTCTGTTTCTCTAATGACTATAAATAATATGAAATGGGAGGGAAAGTGCTAAATCTCAAGTCACAGGGCTTGAGTTTAAATCCCTGCTCAGGTACTTACTGCCTGTGTGGCTTTGCACATGTTATTTAACCTCCCTGGGCCTCAATTTTCCTTTCTGTAAAATGAGAGAGTTGGATTTGACGATGTTCAAAATCCTATCTAGATAAGAATCTATATTCTTATTAATGCTACCCAAATAAAACTGTATTTTTTCTTGAGAAACTATATTCTAGGATAAAGCAACTATGAATAAGGATATTTTTGTTTTTACTTGACTCTTCATTTTTAAGCAAATTTTAATATCTGAAGTTGTTTTGAATAGAGAGAATGGACTTCCGTCAGTAATTTTCATCAGTGAAGCTTCATTAGTTTTAAAATTCTTTTATTAATTGACAACCACAATGTGGAGGAATTAGGGAATTTTCTTTACAAATGGTATTGTCAACAAGACTCCCAAATATGTTGATTGATTCAAGGAACTGGATTCATCAAATAAGGGGGAAAATATTCTTACTAGTCATTTGATAGGACTGACTGAGCTGACCATTCGCTTCCAAACTATGGTTCCATATTGATACACAAATTATTCTCCATCATGCAAAGTACCAAATAGACATACCTGCTTTTCTTTTTTCCTTTTGGGTGTCGATAAGATGTGATGATTATTTGGGAAAAGATTTATTTGAAAAAACAAGCCTGTTCATCTTGTTTTCCACTTCTTTATTTTGGTCTCATTCTCCATGTGTTGCTACCATACAGCAGCAAAGGAAAGAGAAGCTTTCCCATGACCAATATGGATCTGGGTTAAAGGGAGTGGAGCACTAGGCAGAGTTTGTAGCTTTTAGGGGTTGATCCAATTCTGATATCTGATAGCCTTGCCAAGACCTAAGGGATCTTTTCTCATGGGTGAGAATTGACAGCAACAAGTTCAAGTTATTTGTAGACTACTTCTTCCCATTATTTCCAAGGATAATATTTATTCCATAATAATGTTGGTTCCATAGATAACATTAATTAAGAGTCAACTGTCATCTAAGTGTGGAAGTATTATCATGTATTACATCACTGAGAAATCAACAACAGGCATTTTCTGCTTTGATATCATTTGTTGTCTCTTTATAACTAACATTAGGGTATTAGCATTTAAGCCAATAAGTCCCACAAAAAGCAAACAAAACCTCAACCTTCTTGGCTTACTTACAGTGGCAGCACTGACTTGGACGTGTGGTCCCAATTAAGAAGGCACATGCTTTGTATGAGATCACAAGGGACCTCTGTGTTTAAGCTCCTAAAAGTTTTTAGTTATTAGGTTTCCATGCTATATTTATGTAAAATAAATCTTTGTATTACGAAAATTGAGTTTGAACTTTAGCTTATAGTAGGTGTTAGAGTTTACAGCCAAAAAGGATATTAGAGAACATTCAGTCCAATCCTTTCATTCTACAGATGAGCAAACTGAGGCCCAGAGTAAGTCGTGTGACTTGGCCAGGTTCGTTGCTGCTGTTCAGTCATTTCAGTCATGCCTGACTCTTTGTGACCCCATTCATGGTTTTATTGGCAGAGATACGAGAGTGATTCCATTTCCTTCTCTGCTCATTTTACAGATGAGTAACTGAGGCAAATAGGATTAAGTGTTGCCCAGGGTCACACAACTAGTCAGTGTCTGAGACCAGATTTGAACTTCCTGACTCCAGGATCAACATTCTATCTACTGTGCCACCTAGCTGCTCTTATCCAATTTCACATGGATATTAAGTTGCAGAGCTAAGATTTGAACCTAGGATTAACCAGCTATGGTTTGAAAAGGTTCCATTCAGTTCAATGCAGCAAGGATGAATTAAGCACCTACTATGGTTTGGGCACTGTGCTAAGCAAAAGAGTCAATCCTCAACCACAAGGATTATACCTGAAGAAAAGCAGCATAAACCCTGAGAAGTAAAAAGTACAAAATAAATATAGGGTTATTTGGAACACTGATAAGGAAGGCAATCAGGAAAGGCCTCTTGCAGGGGGTCGCCCTTCAACTGAACCTTGAAGGAAGCCAGAGTTTCCAAGAGTTGGAGTGGAGGAGAAAAAAGAACATTGCAAGAATGGTGGTGAAGGGGGTGAGGGTGGGGCAGAGAGAAGAACAGACTGTGCAAAAGCACATATGTAGGAGATTAAATGCCTCGCCTAGAGTGGGGAAGAATTTCATTCATTCATTCAATATGCACTCCATAAACATTTATTAAGCAACTACTATATGCCAGGCACTGTGCCAAGTGCTGGGGATACAAAAAAAGGTGAAAGATAGTTCCTGCCCTCAAAGAACAATGTAATGGACTTGAGTTCAAACTTGACCTCAGTCACTTAGTAGCTATGTGTGCAAGTCACTTCTGTTTGCCTCAGTTTCCTTAAATGAAAAATGGGACTTTTCGAGTTGTTTTGAGGATCGAAACAGATTATATTTACAAAGCATAGTTCCTGGCACAGAGTAGATGCTATATACATGTTTTTGCTTCCTGTATGGGAATCCCACTCTACAGGTGTACTCTTTTGTGTAGAATGTAGAGCACATGAGTCATCATCCTAGACAGACAGATTGGACTCAGGCTGAGAAAGTCTTTAAACACAAAACAGAGTCACTTGTATTTCATCCTCTAAGCTACAGGGAGCCACTGAAGCTTCATGAGAAGGGAAGTGACATGATAAAACTCGTGCATTAGCAATATCACTTGGGCAGCTGAGTGAGGATGAGATAGGGAGCAGAGAAGCTGGATACAGCAGAGATCAGATAGGAAACTTTTTCAATAGTCCAAGTGAGACGTGCTGAGGGCCTGAATTAGAATAGTACTGGTAGAAGTATAGAGAAGAGAATGGAAATACAAGACATGGAGATAAAATCCAGTAGGTTTGGCAACTGAAATGGCATGCAGGACGGATGAGAGGGAAGAGTCAAGGTAGTCTCTTGGCTTTGAATGACTGAAATGACTTGAAAGATGATGTTGTCCTGGAAGGAAATAGGGATATTATGAGGAAGAGTGATTTTAGGGGAAAACATCAGTTCTATTTTGGACTTGTTGAGTTTGAGAACATGTCCCATGTCCCATGTCCCATCCCCTAACCCCTCCATTTCTCCAGGGAAAATGTCCTCATTTCCTTCCACAACTTCTCATTAAGCTTGATGTCAAGTCTCTACCCCATCTTGGCCATCATTTTTGGACATAGTACAACTTCTCAATCCCCCTCATAAAGTATGGCCACCATACTAGGAATGACCTTGGACAAATCCCTTAACTTCCCAGTTTCCTCATACATAAAATGAAGGCATTATATAGATGACCTCTAATATTTCTTCCAGTTGTACATCCATGATCACAGGATAGGGAACAAGAGAAGGAAATAAACATTTATATAATGCTTACTATGTGCCAGGTATTTATCAATATTGTCTCATTTGGTCATCATTTGTTAACCTTGTAAGATAGGTGTCGTTATTATCCCCATTTTACAGCTGAGGAAACTGAGATGAACAGATGTTAAATGACTTGCCTGGGATCACATAGCCAGATTTGAATTCAGGTCTTTCTGCCTCCAGGTTCAGCAATACTCATCACCACCCAGCTGCTTAGGGATTCATGTAGGGTATCTACCAAGAGTGGAGCTGAATGGAAATATTTTCTTCTTCATTATAAACATTAAACTTTTATTAATGTGGTTTAGGTCTGGATAAACTTTCGAGGCTTCCTCCTAATATATTGAACTTGATATCCAATGACACTTTCAAATCCTGTTATAATTGACTTGGGAAGCAGAAATGTTAGGGGGAAACTTGAGTAACAGATGTAATAGGGTCAGGTTTGAGAACTGGGGTCTTTCATGGACTGCAAACTCAGTGAATAAATAGTGCTACACAGCAGCTAAAAAACCCCCACTAGTTTTAAACTTCATTGAGATGCATCACTTTCAGAAATTAAAAGCTGATAATGCCTCCATACTTTGACTTAGATGCCATCTGTAGTATTATACTTAATTCAAGGTGCTATGTTAGATAGGTAGGTGTCACATGTGGATAGAACACTGGGCCTGGATTCATGAGGACCTAAATTCAAATCCAGTCCCACTTAACTTGTGTGACACTAAGCAAGTGACAACCCTGTTTGCCTTAGTTTCCTCATTTGTAAAATAAGCTGGAGAAGGAAATGGCCAATCACTCCAGTACCTTTGCCAATAAAACCTCAAATGAGAATCAGAAATGACTGAAGTGACTCAACGATAACACATTTTAGGCAAGACTTGGACAAGCTGTATGGTGCCCAGAGGAAAAAGAAGGGTATGGTGAGAGAGTGGAAACCATTACATCTAGAGGTCTGATTGAAAGAAATTTAGGCTTTTTAGTCTGAAGAAATGAAGAATGGAGATAATGGGGAGGGGACAGGCTAATTGTCAGGTATGTGAAGGTTGGTACTGTAGGAAAAAGGGTTACATTTGTTCTGTTGGCTCCAGAAGGTCCAAAAGAGAACAGTCAGTGAGAACTGAATCACAGATGCAGATTTTGGATCGATACAACAAAAAACTGGTAATGAGAGTCGTCCCAAAGTGGAATAGGGTCGTGGCAGGAAGAAGGAAAAGAGGAAACCAACATTTATAAAATGCCTGCTAGGTGCCGGGAACTGTCCTAAGCACTTTATTGTTACCTTTTTGGATGCTCACAATAACCCCCGGAGGTGAAGGCTTTTATGACCTCCATTCTAAGACTGAAAAAAACTGAGGCAGATAGAAGTTAGTGTCTTGCCCAAGGTCACACATCTAATAAATTTCTGAGGTCAAATTTGAACTCAGATCTTCCTGACTCAAGGCTCAGTGTTTTGCCTTCTTCAAGTGGAGCCGGTGTGACCACTTGTCTGGGTTATTAATTACCAAGTATTTATACAATACTTTAAGGTTTACAACACACTTTACAAATGTTGTTTCATTTTATTCTCACAAACAACCCTGGCAAGTAGATGCTTTATTCCCAGTTTACAAATGGGAAAACTGAGTGGGGCAGTTTAAATAACTTCCTGGGGCGCACAAAGCTAGCAAGTACCTAAGACAGGATTTAAACTCAGGTTAATTTCCTTCATAATCAGTGCTTTTTCTTTCATACCATGTAGCTGCTTTGAAGACTAATATGGAACAGATTCTGTAAAGGTAACAGCTAGACTTAGTGACTCCTAAGGCCCCTTCCAACTCAGATATTATGATTCTGTCCCTACCTCTATAAAAGGAGCATAGCCCTTGCTCCAAAAATAATACTGTGAACATGGTTTGTAAGAAATTCTTTTTAAGTAGAGATTTTACTTGACTCGTGTATTGTGTCTGACTCTTCATGATCCCATTTGGGGTTTTATTGGTAGAAATGCTGGAGTGGTTTACCATTTTCTTCTCCAGGTCATTTTACAGATGGGGAAATGGAGGCAAACAGAGTTAAGTGACTTACCCAGGATCACGTGGTTAGCAAGTGTCTGAAACCAGATTTAAACTCAGGTCTTCCTGGCTCCAGGTCCAGCACTCCATACCTAGTTGCCTTTTACTTGACCTGAATATAGTTCTTTGTGAGTTCAAATACTTTTTTCCCTATCAGTTTGACTCTCAAAACAAACAAACAAAAAAATAAACATTACCATAAAGTACAATATGTTTAAAAAAAGGCCCAAACCAGCCCTTGAAATTAAGTAAAATTTAAGAGTTCCCTACTCAGGAATGGACCAACTATGAACTTTACAAAAATTAAATTCTTAATAAATCTAATTGTTTCTGGTGTGCAAAACTTCTCCATTAGTCACTGGAAGGTTGTCCTATCACACACACTATTTGCTATACTGTGATCCACTTCCATAGAAACCTATTTCTATGTTGCCCTGCAATATACTCACACATAGACTTCTAAATGGGTCTGAAAAATTACTTTACCTTTGAATAAAGTAATTCTTGAATATTTAAGATTATACTTCACACAAGATAAGGTAAGAAATTCCTTTTATATTGGTTTTTAATTTTTAAAAAATTGAATGGGATTCTATTTTTAAATGGGTTTGGGAGCACTATTCTGTTTGTGACAGTAGCCTTAATTGTAGATAGTCTTCACATGAGAATTTGTAAGAGCCAAGGATGGATAATTACATAGGTAGAATAGATAGACACCTGCATGATGGTAATGGAAGGGCAATTGGAGATATGACCTCCCCCATAACAGCTCCCCCACTCACCTTCTCTGAGATTCCAAAATTGAAAAGCCAATCTTTTCAATATTAAAAAATATCCTCTTTGAAAATGTTACAACACATGCTTATGAATTAGATTATTCATGACTGTGGAAGCTAGTTGAAAGTAGGGCACCATGAAGGAACTGGCATTTTGGTGGGATAGTAAGGAGAGAAGAATTACAAAGAAGGGGCACTTTTTGAAGAGTACTGGCCAGGACAATGTGCTGATGGGAGGACAACGGCACTCTGAGGGACAGGGAATAGAATAAGGGAAAAGAGAGATGGAGAAAAGGGAAGTGGGCAGGCACTGAAAACAAACAGTCTATTTCATGTTTTGGTCAAGGGTAACTTTGAGAAGAGGATACTTGGACTAACCAGTAAGGAGGAATACTGATGGTATGACATCTTTATTAACTAATGGGAAATAGAAGCCCGCACAAAGAAGTATTGAAAGAATCACAAGGTTGAAATGAACCTCAGTTGTCTACTAGTACAAGATCACATCCAATGGGTAATTGGTTCTCCTTGAGAATGAAGGACCAATAACAAAACAGTGAGATCTAGCCTCTGTTGAACTCCTCAGTCAAGAGAGTCCTGATGAGGGAACAACTCTACTTATGAGGATTTTATTCCTTATTTAGAATCAGAAATAACTTCCCATGTTGGAAATTAAAAGAAAGAGATCAGAGATTTAATTACTGATTACAGAGAAAAGTGACAGATAATCTGTTAGTGAAGGTATAGGGATGGGAACTACACCTGTGATAGAAGGAAATTCCCTCTACCAATCCTGGTCAGCACTTTCTCTGAAACTTAGAGTCTCAGAGAAGCCTAGAACACTGAGAAATGCTCACAGCCTGGGCATATTATTGTTGTTACGGTTTGTTCTTCATTCTCAAAGAGGACCATGATGAAAGAAGGTGATATAGGACTTGCAAGGGGATTGGATTTAAGTGAGAGAGGTCTGTGCAAAGTTACCAGCCTTACTTGCATCGAGGTCTGCCTGGATTCATGACCAGCTTTTTAGCTTTGTTTGCCTCAGTTTCCTCATCTGTAAAATGGGCTGGAGAAGTAAAGGGCAAACCATTCCAGTATCTTTGCCAAGAAAACCCCGAAAGGGATCACAGAAAGTTGGACACAACTGAACTAGTATAATAGGTCATGTTGCCTCCTGGCAAAGAGCTTAAATGATGACAGTTCACTTTTATTTATTGCTTGAAAATGTACATCACATTTTCTCCACAGAAATCCTATTGTATAGACCTGGAAGTAGGCTTAAGAGGTTGAGGTCACAGTCACACACCTAGCAACTGTCAGGGCTGGGAAATTTGCAAGACCTGCATTCCTGGGGCATTTTTTCCCCACACCTCACCCAAGCTCTGTGAAACTTGTCACTGGAAAAATATTTCTTTTGGAAAGATCAATGTGTATTTCACTTGGTGTATTTATGTTCTTTAGCAATATGTAGTAATTGTACATAATGTATAATTACGTCATTATGTAAGGCTCTTATGCCATATACACGGTCTAGGTATATTCACCAGCCAACACAGAGACGTGTGAAAGCATTCAGCCACACCTTGAGCCAGAGACACACCCGAGGTTTGTCTGTGTCAGTTGATGAATGAATTGTCTGTCATATCTGTTAGCTTGCTAAGTGTGAGTAGGTGGGTTTATATCATGTAGTCACTGGATGTACTTACTTCATAGGGCTGTCTTGGGGTACATGCTGTGGAACTAGGCTATAGCTAAAACAATGTGAGAAAGGAAACCTTTTCAGCACTTCCAAGGCTTAGCTCATGGATGGCACATGTTGTTGAGTTGGTTCAGTCATGTCTGACTTTCTGTGACAGCATTTGGGGCTTTCTTGGCAGCAATACTAGAATGGTTTGCCATTGCCTTCTCTAGTTCATTTTATAGAAAAAGAAACTGAAGAAAACAGGGTTAAGTGTCACACAGCTAGAAATTGTCTAAGGCTGGATTTGAACTCAGGAAAATGAGTCTTCCTTGACCACAGGCCCAACACCTTATCTACTGTGCCATCTAGCTGTGAGGCCAAGAGAGAGGGGGCTGAAGGATCAATGCAGAAAGGAACATTCTATATTATTAGAAGAGAATAAAGTATAAGTATTTTATATGTACACATAATACACTGTATGTGAGATGCATTGCATCTCTCTAATAAATAGTGACTTAGAAAATTTTTTCATATGACTACAGACAGCTTTAATTTCTTTCTCTGAAGTGTCTTTTCATTTCCTTTGACCATTTATCAATTAGGGAATGACATATTCTTATAAATTTGACACAGTTCTCTATGTATTTTAGAAATGAAATGGGAAAAGGATCCACATGTACAAAAATATTTGTATGTATGTCCTACCTCTTAGGAGGCCTTTCTTGATTCTCCAGTTCCTAATACATCCTGCCGCCAATTTTTTTGTATGTATATATATATATACATATATATATGTATAGATAAATTTCCAAGTATGTGTTTATGAATCTCTCTCTGTTTCTGTCATTCCCTTTCTCTCTCCCTTTAACTCTTTTTTTCCCTATACCTCTCCCTTTCTTTCTCCTCCCCTTGTGTGTTCACACACACACACACACACACACACACACACACACACACGAGGAAAGGGAAAGCAAGGAGGCAAAGGGAAAGAAGAGAAAGGAAGGCTTTCCATAAAGACACATACTTGTAAAACTTCAGTTTGATTTATCATTTGGATTCAACTGAAAAATCTTCCTAGATGCTATGAATAGATGAGTGCCTTGCAAGCACATTCCATAATTGCCCATATGGGAACATAGATTTAGAACTATAAAGGGGACTTAGAGGTCACATAGTCCAACCCCCTCATTTTCCAGGTAAGGAAATTGAGTCTCACAGAGGTTAAGTGACCCATCCAAAATCACCCACTAAGAGGCAGAGACCAAGCACCTCTGATTTCAAACAACACTCTTCCCAAAGATCTTTCTTCTGGCCTAGTTTGCACCTCACTGCAGAGCACTCAGTCTGACATGAAAGCAACCCCAGAGAAAGAGTCTGAGAAAATGTTGAAGTGGATGAAAGGTCAGTCATGTTTGGGAGCAGGTTTGACTCAGTGACAAAAGGAGGGGTAGCGGTGACGGCTAAGATCTGAAATAAATGAATTGGAATCAAGGGGAGACCAGATGCAAGCAGTCAGTACCTGCAGGCAAGACTAAGCTAACATATTAACAAGAATGACAATCAACATATAGCACTTTAAAGTTTGAAAAGTATTTTGCATGTGCTATCTCAGATGATCCTTGCACAACTCAATGATGTAGGTGTTGTCGTTTATCTCCATTTTGCAATGAAAAAATGCCCATGTAAGAGGATAAGTAACTTGTCCAGGGTGACACAGCTAGTAAATGCCTGAGGGAGTCAGGCCTTCCTGACTCCAAGTCCTGTGTTCTGTTGTACCACTTGCCTGGTAAACTAGGATAAGACATAATTCCAAGACAAGTGGAAAGAGAATGAAAACATTGAGTTTGAATTTGAAGGTGAAAGACAGATGGTATGACATGTGAAATTAGAGTTATCTATAAAGCCATGAAGTCCTGAGTTCATGTCCCACCATACTGGCTATAGGACCCTAGGCAAGTCAACTTGACTACTCTCTCTACGACAATCAGTTGCAGAGAAGGAGTTAGCTTGCTTGACTTCCATTGCTGAAGGGAATTTCCTCCCCAAATCAATGAAATCATAAGTTCAGTCCTTAAATTCTTTGAAAGTGAAAGGTACATTAAGAGGTATTATGTATCTGAAACAATCTCCATGAAATTTCATAATGATGAAGAAATTGTATATGTAAGCATTTTTTTGTGGGAAGTTCTTCTTACAGGAAATTTATGGGCTGTGGATTCGGAGCTAGCATACGTGAGTCGTTCTACTTCGCCATCTGGGCTCCTCCCCATATGTAAGCATTTTTTAAGAAATTATTTATTAAGAAATGCTTCGTAATTGGAATGGAGTGTGATTATTATCATAGGGCTGATCAGAGCATTTTCTTAGTAAAACATTAAATACCTGCTAACTAAATAATCCTATGAAATGGAGGACATGTGTTCCCCAGGGTTTCCTCTTCATGGAGGGTGATGAGCAAGGGCCATCTGGACTCGTATTGCATCATTATCTGCATGCTGTGTAGATGGGGATCCTTGTGGGAACACCAAGTCATGAGGGGATGGTGGGGGGGATGCAGGTTTCAGGGAAGTCATCACATCCAACACTCTCATGTTTACTTGCACATCTGGCAATGGATGTGTGTTTTTCCAGGTTCCCTCAATTTACCAACTGCTTCAGTTCTACTTCAGCTGTGCACATCCTATTTATTGGCCACGCCACTCACCTGATCAAGAAATGTTGGTGGCCCTCCAGTGCTACTAGGAGAAAATACCAACTCCTCTGTTGAGCATTTAAAGCCCTTCCCTATCTGACTGCAGCTTCTCTATCCAGTTTCATTACACATAGCTTTCCCTCAAGTACTGTCACACACTATCACAATCTGGTCAGCCGGACTTTATTCTCTTATTCTCATGTTTGAAATACCTTCGCTCCTCACCTTAGTCTCTTGGAACCCTGAACTCTCTTCAGGGTTCAGCTCAAATTCTAGGAGACCTTTCTTGAATCTCCTATTCCTAATGCACCCTGGCCCAATTTTTTCTTCCAATTTATTTTGTACCTTCTTTTTTATTTTTTGTTTTGTACATACACATCAACTCTATGAATGAAAATCCTGACCTTATAAAGGGTGGTTTTTGTAAATATTTCTTTAATACTTGAACACTTCAATGAACATGAGACCCATTGAAAGACCATATGGTACATTGTCAAAAGTGTTCAATTCAGTCAGAGGACCTGACTCCAAATCCCAATGCCACTAGTAATTCACCTGGGTGAATTTTTAAGTTTCTCAGTGGCAAAAATTGTTTTCCTTTTGTCATTGTATCTCTGGCACTTAGCACAGTACCTGGCCTATAGTAGGCTCTTAATAAATATTTGTCAAATACAAAGCAGCACATGGCTCACCCTTCCAAGCAATGCTGCCTCTTCTGATCCTAATGGAGCATTAGTGACACCTGTCCAATTTAGACAAACTTGCCCAGGAACTGCTTAGGGTGGGATGGGAAAAGTCCTGGTTTTGGAATCAGAGACCATCCTTTATCGGCTAACTATCATTTACAGTCAGAGTTTTCATATATACACTTGACATGTATGCATTTAAGTAAATACAGGATTTATAAAAGAAAATAGGAAGTAATTTGGAGGCGATAGATTAGTAACCGGGAGGAATCAGGAAAGGCCTCTTATAGGAGGTAGCACTTGAACTGAGCCCTGAAGGGAACTCAGGGTTCAAAGTAAAAAGGGAGATTATTTCAATCAGGGGATCAGCAAATAGGCCAGTTTGACTGGATTCCAGAGTGCAGTGAGGGGAGTCATGTGTAATGAACCTGGAAAGAGAAGTTGGAGTCAGATAGGATCCAAATCCTTGCTCGGCTAGCACGTTGTGACTTCATTTTATTTCTCTGGAACTCAATTTTCTAACCTATCAAATTGGGGGGGCTAAACTAACTGAACTTCAAAGCCCCTTACAGTGCTAATCCTATGGCCACACCAATGGTAAAGGTGGCATCATGACCCTGTGAAATTACCTCTGAAGTTTTCTTTCTTTCTCATTTCCTTCCCAGGTTGAAACAATGGAGAATGTGCAACCAGCAAACACAGAATTTGCCCTCAACTTTTTCAAGCATCTGACTCAAACAAATAATAATCAGAATGTCTTCTTTTGCCCTTGGAGCATCTCATATACACTAGCCATGTTCTATATGGGTGCTGAGGGTAACACGGCAGAACAGATGGCAGAGGTAGGTTTGACTTTCATTGTTTTCTCATAGGTATAAAAATGGTCCCTCTTCAAAGACAAAGCCATTATCATCTTGCAAGATGGTTAGACTAAATGAAATAAAGCCAGTGATCATAAAATACCGATAAAGTGGAATGCTATCGGTACTTTGTCTACTATTACAAATATTCAGTTATATCAAGGAATGTGCTGGGGCCAGCTTGAAACTGCTTGTGAGAGTCAATTGTTAAACTTTCAGTGTGTGTTTATATCTCAGGTTTTGGCAAACACTGTAAATCAGGGCTTGATTTCTTGTTTTGTTGATTCTAAGAATATATGGTGAAGGAAAAAATGTTTATAATGCAGATTAAATTTTAAAAGTGTGTTGTAACTTTTTTTTCAAAGAACTAATTGCCAAACATTTACCAGCACATCCCTAGCTATAGCCATGTGCCCTGAAACATGTCAGCTAAGACAAGAAAAGTCTGACTTTGAATAGTTAACCCATGGATCTTTTTAAAATTTAATTAAATATTTCAACTAATGTGAGATCCATTGAGAAACAGAATACTAGTGTCAAGAATGCACTTTTAGGAGTCAGAGGACCCAGCACTGCTGTTTACTACCCGTGTGACCTTGGACAAGTTATTCCTCTTCTCTGCTCTTCATTTGCCTCCTATCTAAAAGGAAGTGGTTGAACTACTATACCCTATAGGGTCTCTTCCAGTTCTAAATCTACACTTCTCTGATCTCCTCAGTTCAGGTACTCCATCCAAAGCAGCATGCAATGATGATGAAAGGTATTTCATCTGTGTCTTTTCATCCTGTTGCTTCGGTTCATTAATATAATAATATTTTCCATTTTATAGCACTCTATTTTGGGTAAATTTCTTTTATTATCTGTTAATGTTATTCTGTAGTGAAAAATGCCCAGGATGTTGAGCCAGGAGACTGGGTACCAAGTCTGCAGCCAATGATGAGACCATAGGCAAGTCAAAATCTCCCTGGACCTAAACTTCCTCATGGCTAAAAGTAGCTAGTATACAGATTTCTCAAAGATTCCTCTTTAATTCCATTTTTTCACCCTTTTTGTCACCTTAAGAAGCAGGGAGAGAATGTTGCTTTATATCCACTTTACTGATAAAGAAACTAGGGTGAACCCTAGGCAAATTTCTGACATAGTTTTGATTCAAGCTCATTGTTTCTTTGTCTTGGGGGGTGGATGCACCCTTATATAGCAAATTCGGCCTATGCACAGAGAGCAGGGGCATGATCAGCTTAACTATGCCATACCATAGGACATGGTTCGGATGACTTGGACAAGTTTAGAATCAATGCTACTGTTTTCTGGATTAGTGACTCAAGAATGGACATTACTTCATTAGTTGTTTTTCAGCAATTTTTTAGTCATGTCTGACTCTTCATTACCCCACTTGGGTTACCTAATTAATATATTAATAATTACAGGCACACCATGAAACTTAACTTATTCACTCTTTCAACTGAAGAAACAGATTTTCCATCTATACCAAGTATGTTTCCAATTCAGCCCTGCTTCTCTCCTAGAATACACAGCGCTCCTGGAAAAAAAAAATTCCCCAATACACAGTGACCCATTTAGAATGAACCCTACTTATCTACTTATGTTGAAACTTAATCCTTCTTTATGTTTGCTCTAGGTTAAATACCAGGAATTGCACAAAAAATCACTTGCACAATGTCCCTATACCACTAACATTTTGTAACGTTTCTTCCCTTTGCCCTTTTTTGACCTTAACAAAAATGAAGAAATTCAACAGAAAATAATGTAGGCTTAAGTAACATGAGGGTCTTCATTTTCAATGTTAAAATCAGTCAGAGTAAAATATGTACAATTTAAAATCTTGAAAAAATATTTTTGCTACATTTTTTTAACCATTCATTTTTTTTCCTTAACCTCTGTCACACAAAAGTGAGTTTGTCCATAGCATCAGGTGAGTACACTATTTTGTTTGCTTAACTGTTTTTTTTTGGTGAGTTGGTGTACCCTTCTCTACATTCATAGCTGCCATCTTTCTATTTGAGAAGAAAAAGTGAATCTCTTTCTTAGGTCTCTAGGACTCATATTGTTCATTATGATTTATCAGTGTTTGTGTGCTTTTTAGCGTTTTCATTTACAGTATTGTATTCATGTATGATCTATCTTACAGTTAGTGATGATAAAAATGTTTTGAGATCTTTGGAACAAACTTTGGGAGAATGGCATTTTTCAATTTCCAGCAAAGAATTAGTTTTACATTTGAATATTATTGGTCTCATTTATTCTTTGCAAAAGAGAGAAAGTGAATTATTGCAAAAGCCCACTGCATATACAACTTTATGGATACAGTGGAGGAGGAGAAGGGGACAAGAAAAGTCTGCTCTACTCTTAGGTCTGTTCTGAGGCCAGGGGCCAGCTCAGCTATGGAGGATTTCTTATTCTTACTATTCTTCTGACCATCCAGGTGTTTTTCTTAATCTGCTTTCCATTTCTTTTCAAGAGAATTCTGATTCTAGTCAGGAAGCAGTAGCTTTTCAGGGGGAGTGTTTCTTTTATTGAACCAGGAAAAGGAACCCAAGGGGAGGGGAGCAGGACCAGCCCCACTATAAAAAGTAGTGGGTCAAAGTCTACAAAGTGTAATTTGAGGGCAAGGGGGCGCTAGTAAATGTTTAACAACCATCTCTCCAGGGAAAATAAAAAGTACACACAACACATTTTTAAGTTTAATTTGCATTTTTGATATTTTTCCCTCATTTCCTTGTTTAAATGATCAGCAAAACAATAAACCAAGCCCTGATTTGTAGTATTTGCTGATTTCTGTGGTGTAAATGCTCACACTGAAAACTAAATAATTGTCTATCCCCTGATGAAGTTGGCTCCAGCACATTCTTGTTGGAAGTCCATCAAATGTCTTCCACTGACATGAAAAAACTCCATGCCCCTGTCTTCTAGAGGTTGGAAATTCTCATTATTAGAGTCACCAATGTGTTGGACAACTAAAGAAAGCCTCCCAAAGTCCCTGGGTTAAAATATCAGTCATTTATTTATTGTACCAATGAAGAAATTTTTCAAATCAGTTACTTCCTACCAGGAAGAACGTCAAGACGTGAGTTTCACTGGATAGTTGTGAATGCAGAGGGTTCAAGCGCCTCAGTGGGGCCTGAGTGAGAGGAGGGTGAGGGGTGGGGTGTGACTGGCCAGAAAGAGCAAACTTCTAGGGACCAGACAACTGGTTTAGGCTCATAGGAGGCAGCCCTAAACATAAGCTTTGCCTACTTTTCTCAGGTTCTCCCAGGAGTACAAAAGAAAAATGGGTGTTAGATGTCTGTAACTATTTTCCTAATACAATATTAGGTTTAAAAAGATAGGAGTAAACACTAAGTTATAGAGAAGGATAATATTAAGCCGAGTCTTTTAGGAGGTAATACACAATGTGCTTACTTTTCTCTGGATCCATCTCCCTTCTAATTCTGATCCCAGGTACTTCAGTTCAATAAGGATGGAGGAGATGAGGTTGACGTTCCTCAGGCTCAGGCCATACATAAGGATACAGACTGTGGGATGATGCAGCAGATCCAGAAGAAACACTATCCTCTGGCCGTTCAGAAGGTACCTCCTGTTGTAATTATCTCCCCTCTGCTTTGTCTCTTCAACTCTAATTCTCCATTTTCTTTCCCCTTATTCTCCTTCTTCTTTCCTTTTGTTTACCATTTCCCTCCCCCACCCATATCCCATCCATCCACTGGCAAAAAAGGACAACAGAAAATTCTGGAATGAAGAAACCTTCATGTGGTCCAATATCCTCATTTTATAGATGGTCAAACAAAGGCCCTAAGAAGTAAAGTAGGATATAAGGAAATGGTGTGGTATAATAAAAAAAAACAGAATTAGATTTGGGGTTCGAGGACCTGAATTTACTTTCCATTTTTGACATTTATTACCTAACTGTAATTTGGGACTATAAAATGGAGGGAACAAAATTATGATACCTGCCTCTGTGAGGTTGTCTTATGGATCAAATGTGACGATGTAAGAAGGTGAGAGGAATTGTGGCTTAATACATAGAGAGCTGCCTGAGAGTCAGAAAGATGGGGTTTCAAGTCCTGCCTCTGGCACATAGTGGTTGCATGACCCTGAGCAAGTCATTTAACCTCTTAAGAATTCTGGGCAATTTAGAGGCAGCTATGTGGCACAGTGGATAGCACAGCAACCCTGGAGTCAGGAGAACCTGAGTTCAAATATGACTTCAGATATTTACTAGCTGTATGACCCTGGGCAAGTCACTCAATCTCAAATGCCTTCAGAAAATTTTAAAAAAAGAGTTCAAGGCAACTTTCCAGAATGATAAAGTTAGAAGAAGATATTAATCTACATCAGTGGAAAGTTTTCTCATCTAGGAATTTACTATACTGATGAAAATCCTAGCAACAAACCCTGTGTTCAAGTAGCATATGTCATATGGCCTTCCTGACTTGCTCAGGATACCCAGCAACTTCATAGCAGTTTCAGGACTCCCATCAATTTCTGTAGCTAACAAATGCATAAAAGCTCCAGAAGGACAGGCATTTTGTTTTTTCCCATATTTGTATCTCCCACAGTCCTCAGAATATTGTTTTGCATATAATAGGCATTTAATATATGTTCAGTACAATTACAGACAGACAGACAAGCAGAACTTTGGTACCATTGCCTCAGGGTTGTATGTTTTTGTGGTATACAAAACTTAACAGACGTTATTTTGTAATACAAGGTTCAAATTAGGAAACAAAATGCTCATGCACTTGCTGAATTACATCTAAAATGTTGCCTTTTATTTAAAAGAGGAAAGGCCAATGAAGATTTTTAGTCCCATGTCCAATGACATTTCAGTGAAGCACTTTAATGCATGTATGCCTAAAGGTAGCCCATTCTCTGGAAAGGCCAAGAGAGAACTCATATTTCATTGAATGTGATTCATCTTGGATTCATTAAAAGTTGGTACTGGAAGGGTCTTCCAATCTAAATAATACAAATGAAGATCATCTGATCCTCATTTTATAGATGAAGCACCAGAAACCTAGAAGGGCTGGATCACAATGCTAGTTTGTGGCACAGCCTGGGTTAAAACCCATGCGTGTCTCTAGATTTCTCTGGATTTTTCTACTGTGGTCTTAGGAACACAGGCTTTAAAAGCTGGTAGAGACCATAGAGCTCATATAGTCCAAACCTCATTTCAGAGATGACATTGAGGGACAAGAGTTGAAGGGGCTTTTACAGGGTGACATAGGCAACCAGTGTCATGGCCAGGAGCCAGACCCAGATCACAATCCAGTACTCTTTCCAATCCAACATTCCACTGCCTTCCAGTCAGATGAGGTGCCTTACTTTGAAAACAATGGCTAGGAGGAGATAAGCACCACCATCAGCAATTGAAAACCAAAAAACAAACAAACAAAATCTTTTGGGAGAGTAAAAGGCTAGAACTACTAATATACTCTGATAGTGAAGTCACTGTGGGTCCAAGAGTGTTTTGTGACTCAGGGATTGGTAAAAAGAGGTTGAGGGCCAAACAAAGTCGAGAAAGTCAGGGTGCCTTGGACCTGGAGGGGAGGAAAGGGGTCCTCTTTGCATAAAATGCCCTTGTTTTCTGAATCTTGTCTCTAGAACCATAGACTTAGAGCAGGAAGGAGTCTTTGAGATCTGCTAGTCTCATCCCCTCATTTTACAGATCAGGAAATTGAGGCCCAGGGAGATTAAGTATCTTTTCTAAGGTCACATGGGTAATATTCAATCAGGCAGTTAACATATTAAATGCCTGTTTATATGCCATAAAGAAATATACAAAGAAAGGCAACAGATATTTCCTGAGGCATTATTATGCTATAAGAAATGATGAGCATAATACTGTCAGAAAAACTTGGAAAGACTTACATGAACTGATGCGTTGTGAAGTAAGCAGAACCAGGAAAACACTGTACACAGTAACAACAAGATTGCATGATGATCAACTGTGAATGACTTAGCTGTTCTAAACAACACAATAATCCAAGATAATTCCAAAGTTCTCATGTTGAAAAGTGTTATCCACCTTCAGAGAAAGAATTGATAGGAGTCTGAATGCAGATCAAAGCATACTATTTTTCACTTTTGGTAATTTTTAAATGTTTTCCCCCTTTGGGTCTGTGTCTTCTTTCACTGCATGATGAATATAGTAATATGTTTCACATGCTTGAATATGTATAACCTATGTCAAATTGCTCACTTTCTGGGGGAATTGCTAAGGGAAGGAAAGAGAAAACTTGGAATTCAAAATCTTATAAAGGAATTTATGTTTAAAATTGTCTTTACATATAATTTGGGAAAATGAAATATTAAATAAAAAGATATTTCCTGCTTTTGAGGACATCATAATCTAATTGGTAAGACACCTCACAAACAACTATATGCCAACCAGCTATATACAGGATAAATTGGAAACAATCCACATAAAAGAAGGTATTCGAAATAAAAGGAAAAGGATCAGATAGAAGGATGGGGTTTTAGTAAGTGTAGAGTTCAGGTATTCTGTGCAAAGGCAGCATTTCTAATTCCCTCTTATGTTTTCTATGTCAGTATTTTGGCTGGCTAAGAGATGTTTACATTCCCTATTTTTCTCCAGTGCTTGGTCTTGGCTAGACAGATGATACAGAAGGACAAAGTGGAAGGTTTGCTCCTGTAAGCATTTTGATGAATATGACCAGCTCGGGTGGGTCTCCTTAGGAATCCTTACCCATCACCACCTTTCTGAGAGCCCTGACATGTTGCTACTGAACCATTTCTGGGAACTCCAGGCTGCTTGAGGCAGCAGAGGATGCTGTGTGATGCATTGCTTCAGGCAGTGGGGAGAAGCCTAGATTTGGAATCAGAGGACCTGGACTCCAATCCCAATTTTGTAATTTCCCATCTGTGCAACATTAAGCAAGTCATTTCCCCTCTATGGGCTTCAGGTTCCTCATCTTCAAAACAAAGTGGTTTGGATGAAAAGACCTCAAAAAAGCACTGATTCTGGAGTCAAAGAAGCTGAGTTCAAATCCTGCCTCTGCATAACACTGGGCAAATTGCAACTTCCCTGGACCTAAATGTCCTCAGTTATGAAATAAGAAGGCAGATAAGATGGTTTCTAGGGTCCCTGCTGGCTCTAGATCTGTAATCCCTTGTAGCTTTAAATGTGATTAAGAAAAAAAGAGAAGGAAGAAAGAAAGATATTAATACCCTTGAATTTTCTGTGATTGCCACAGACCTGGTGAAAGGGATCCCACCTCCCATAGGCTGTGATTGGGACATCAATCCTATTTATTTATAGAGACCTCAAGCTGAGACCTGTAATTTATAAGGCAACTCTTTGGTATTCTGTGGGGCAGATCTCCTGTGCACAGTGTTTGTTTGATGGGAACTGGATCCCAACAGAAGAGGCAAAAGCTTGCTCAGGTTGTTTAGCTGTTCAATAGGGTATAGCTTCAAGGTACTTAGAAGCTCCCAAGGGATATAAATAATTTATGTGGTTTTGAAACAGTCCTAACTTTATTTTCATGGATGTCCTCTGCCCTTATTGCATCTGACTCAAAGTTTGTCCTGAGTTATACAGTAAGGTCCTAAACCATAACTTCGGTGAGCATATTTTCAAACTTTATTTCACTATATCATCATAATAGTAATAATCCTGCCAAAATACACTAAAGGAAGATATCTCTGAAAAATAAATTAACATAAACTTTTCTGTTCAACTCAAGAAAAGTCATGGAGTCATTAAAAAGAACTTCTTTCTTTTTCCTCTTTTTCTTCATTCTTTGTTTTTAAAGGCTCAAGCTGGAAACAATATCCACTCCTCCTTCAAGGATCTCAGCGATGCTATCAACCAACCTTCAGATAATTATCTTCTTGAAAGTGCCAATAAGCTCTTTGGAGAGAAGTCCTCAGGATTCAAGGAAGTAAGTGAAGTCTATCCAACAGAAATTTTTAGTCCCCTGGAAATAGGAAAGGAAGGGAAATAAACAGGACAAAATGAGATGTATTTTAGGGGAAATTAATACTTGTAGCCTCCAAAAATTTTGTTCTAGTCATGAATTTGTCTGAGAAACTTTCAACCTATTTGAGTCAGTATTTTCTACAGTCTTTCATTCAACTGTAGGGTTAGACTAATGCAGATATATAATTTTCCAACTTTTTATATTTGAGAATTTCTAGATTATGCTAGGCAGTGTAAAATAATGGGCAAAGAAATAATCTTAAAGCCCAGAAGACCGAGGTTCAATATCTGTTTCTGATACATAAGGGCTGTGGAATCTTGGACAGATCACTGACCTTTAAAATATTACTTTCTAAGTCTACACCTTGTAGGGAAGGTGTTAACCTGCTTTGGTAGAGGGTATTTCCTTACCCATGTGTTGCCTATAAGAATGAAATCACAGGTTAAGCTCCTATCCTTTGCATCTAAGAATGGGTAAAGTCAGCAGAGTTTCCTTTTATATTTTATGTATCACACTATTATTTTCATTTCTGCATTTTGGTATGGAAAATACAAAAATCATCAAATTATAAAAAACATGAAAAAGCCTTTTGGATTAATAAATTCATTACATATAAATAATAGTTTTTGTAACCATGCCATTTACTGACTAATGTCCTGACAGATATACTTAGATATAATTTCTTTGGAATGTCTTTGTTTTTGTAAGCTTTTTAAGAGCCTTTTACTGATATCAGTTCTAAGAAATAAACTCTGACGTTCTCATGCTTTTAAGTGTAATAAACATGAGTGAAGAAAGCATAGCTTTCTCAGCCTTTATAAGAGGTGACGCGAGTTCCCTAAGGTTCTCTAAAGATGTCTTTCCCCAAGCCCCCATGCTCCCTTTGCCAATGGCAGCTGGTAATTGAATACCTGTGCCCAAATTACTTCTTCTCTTGGTTGTAGTCACTGCACATGGCAAATAGTGAGAGATCCAGAAGGGCTTTTTTCTCACTTAGCTCTAGCTATTCTCTCTCCCACCATACACACAGAATCTCCCTTTGCGTCTATAATGCGGAGAGTTCAAGGCAGAAAATCAAGAGAAGCAGCAAGTACAGTGGAGAGATCGTACATACTGGCTGTGTGACCCTAGGCGATTCACTTGCCTCCTTCTTCGACTCAGTTTCTTTAATTGTAAAATGGAGATAATAATAGCAACTACCTTCCAACTTTGTTGTGACAATCAATGTAGATAATATATGTAAAAGTGCTTAGCACAGTGCCTCAACTATATGAATATTGGTGTTGTTGCGGATACAGTCAAAAACAGTGGATGGGAAGGGGGAAAGAGGAAGGAGAAACTTAGATTTCTAGGGGAAAGATCTCTGTAGCCAGTTTCCCAGAATTCTACGTGGTTTAATGCGGTCTTTGCCGTCCTCACTTCTAACCAACCTTAGCAGACATTTGTGGTATAATTCTCAAAGCTCCTAACCTAACAGGTTCAGGATTTGCAGTTATATTTCTGGCCTAATCAGGTAAAAATTGTATAAACCCTGAGATATTCTTACTTTTAAGGAATACCTGAAGCGTTGCAAGGAATATTATTCTTCAGAACCACAACTTGTTAACTTTAGAGAAGACGCAAATGAAGCTAGAAAGGAGATCAATTCCTGGGTTGAAACTCAGACAAAAGGTAGGAAAATTCTCCTAGTAATGTCTTTCCGGGTGAAAAACTACAACTCACTGACATTTTTATACTTTTGAAGTTGTCTCTCACCCCTTTGACATTTATTTTAGTTCAACAGATTTCCCTCAGTAAAATGTAAATTTCTTTAGAGCCAGGGGAGTTTGGGTTTTTTGCATCTACTCAAGCATGATGCCCTGCTCTTAATAGGGGCTTAATAGGAAGGAAGGAAATAAGCATTTATTAAGCACCTACTGTTGTGCCAGGCACTGTGTTAAGTGCTACTATACCACTTCGACAATTGAAAAAAACCTGCTTTTATAATTTAGATGTGATTGAATTTAGAAAGTAAATGTCTAGCAAGCAAGGATTGTTTTGTTCTTTGTATGTGTTTTCCTGATCCCTAGCATAGTACTGGCATATAGTAGGACATTAATGAATGATCAGTTGATTGGTTGAATTGAAAAACAAAGACCAACTCCATATTTATTTCTTTTGGTAAATATTGCAGTATAAATTTTTTATTCAAAGTAGTAGTCCTTAAATATTTTCATTTCAGGATACCTTTAATCTTTTGAAGAGCCCAAAGAAACTGATACATTTAAAGTATTCATTTATTAGTTCATTTAAAATTATAATAAACCTATTGTATGTTAACACAAACAACACATTTACTTTTTTAAATCTAGTTTTCAAAACAAAAAATAATCAGTGAGAAAAACAGAGTTATGCATACTTTTGAAAATCTCTTTTATGTTTGGCTTAAAAAGAAACACTTATCATTGTTAAGTTATATCAAAGGTACTAGAGTGGTTTGTAATTTCCTTCTGCAGCTCATTGGATAACGAGGAAACTGAGGCAAACAGCATTAAGTGATTTGCCCAGGGTCACACAGCTAGTATCTGAGAACACCTTTGAACTAGAGCCTTCCTGACTCCAGACCCAGTGCTCTATCCACTGTACCACCTAGGTGCCCCAAAAGAAACACAGTTGCAACCCAAAATTTTCTTCTGCATTTAAACTGTTATAATATGTTTTGGTTGAAGCATAAAAAGAAAATGTGACCCACACAGATATGTAGATAGAAAAAAGAGTTTTTTAATATAATATAATATTTAATATAATAAAATATTAATATTATTGTGAAAATAGTTTTGATCCTGTGGAACAAATTCTAAAATGAGTACTTGTGTGCTTTTGGAATTTGCAAAGGACTGGGATTATTTAGCTCTGAAAAAGAAATGTTAAAAGGGGAATTCAAAGTTTTCAAATATGTCATGCTGGTGACCATCACGGTCATCATGATTTTCCATTTCCACCAGCTAGAACAAGGGAAATAAAAGGCTTACATCACATCTTGATTGACTTAGGTGAAATATGAAGAAGGGAAATTACAAAAATAAGTTTAGAGACATTTAAAAATTTCCTCCCTTATTAGGCATTTAACTCTTTGATTAGGTGATTGATAATTAGTCATCTAATCATTCATATTGGTGAGTTATATCTTATTTATTCCATTATAATCCCACTTCCACTGCCCTAATCCAGGTCTTTATCAGTTTATGACTAATGATCTATCTCTGCCATTGGTGCCAAGAGGTCAATTTTGGGAGGTAAAGAAAGTGCTCTTGAAGGAATTCTCACTTCCTCCTTTCTAGTTACCCTGTTCCAACAACAAAAATGTGGGGATACAACCTTCATTGTAGTTAAAGTTGCTTTTCCAAATTGAATGGAGAAACAAAACCTTAAAATACCTTTTTTTCCCCTCACTTTATCTGGGATTTAACAAACTAAAAAACCAAACCAAACCTGGAGAACATCTTAGGTTTCAAGGGTTGGGAGAAGGGTACTGTGAAAAGCTTTGCAAAATTTAAACAGTCTCTTTGAATTTGATTTGAATACTCAAGAGAACACAGCTAATTTATCTTCCATTTTCATGATGCAAAAATTTAGCATTTAACAATCACTTAGAAAGACAAGGTTAGGGGGCTAGAATTATACATCAGAAGCTCACTATCCTTTACAAACTAACAGACAACAAATCCCTGCACTACAAATGCAAGTCCTTAGATTCCTTTGATAATTTAACTAGATGCCCTAGAACTAGGACATCATTACACACAAAGCTGTTGCCCATAATTGCCCAGGCATAACACTGATCCATAAAAATTTAAGAACAATTTGTCATCCCCAATTTGCAGAATTTCCAAAACTATATGGAGTAAAACTCTTTCAAATCATGAAGACCTAGTAAAAGAAAACAAAACCAGGATAAAGAGAATACAACATGTCAGTCACCCTCTTAATCCTACCATTGGAATTATCCTTTATTTTTAATGAGCATAAATAAGATGAGTGTGTATGCTAATACTCTTATTTTATTACAAAAGACAATAACTTTCATGATAGTTCCTAAAGCATTAAACACAAAATAATAATGGCAAAAGAATGATTTGTCTTAGAACAGTTCAGGGGCTTAGGGGTACTGAGATCCTGAAATAGTGACACACAGGTCCAACCTTGAATGAATTTGACCCAAGCCTTCTTTCAGTCAAAAACAAGGTTTATTAGAACACTGATAGAAGGTAGGAGTGATTCCAAAAAATTCTGCCATATGGGCCAGACTCTTAGGGAATCTGAGCATTAGCCAGATTCTTATGGAATGTGAGCACTGGCCAGCCTCTTGAGGAATCTGAGCAATGGCCAGACTCTTGAAGAATCTGAGCATTTGTGATGTGCCTGTATTGACAAGCAGGCTGGATTGAATCTGAGCACTTTAGTGGAGGCAAGATGGATTTTATATACGGAAATCTGTGGGAACAGAAAAGGGGTCTAGATGGAATTGAAAAAATGGTGGTCTAGGGTGGGACTAGGTGCAGACAATGAAAGGGCAGTTAATTAACTGGAAAGGGTTGATTGCACCAGGCAAACACCAGGGACCTTGGTGACAGGGTTTTTCCTTTTGGGGGTGTAGATCCCATCCCCATCAAAACCATTTCTATCTGAACTATAGGAAAAGAGATAAGAAGAATGAGATGACGATTATTATAATAATTCATTAAATGTATATCCTTCTCTACAGGTAAAATTCCAGATCTGTTACCTGAGGGGTCTGTGAATGATGAGACCAGGTTGGTCATGGTAAATGCTGTTTACTTCAAAGGAAAATGGAAAACTCCATTCCAGAATAAAGCAAAGAGACCACAACCTTTTCGAGTGACCTTGGTATGAGAAAATATGATAAGTTTTCACATCACTTTATTATAACCTACAGATTGGAAAATGGAGTAAGGCGAATAGAGAACAACCTAATTATTCCCTAGTTGTACAATATTGGCTTCTCGTTGATTCTCCTTGACTTTACTCATGTTTCCCCAACCCCTCCCCATCCCTGAATTAGGTCCCTCTTCCCCATCTCAGACTGTTGAAATCCCCTAATCCCCTTCCTTCAAGGACCAATTAGGTGCCATATCCTCCTTGAAGCTATTCATGATCCTTCCAATTTGAAGCAATCTCTCCCTGGAGAATTTAGCTTAACCTCTCTTGTGCACTTTTCACAGAACTTGGAGACAGAAGTGGCCTTTAATATCATCTAGTTCATTCTACAAATTTGACACCTTCTGACATGTGTTGTAGATATTTGTATATGCATCTCACTGCTCCTATAGAAAGATTATAGCTGCCTTGAAGGCAGGGTGGTATCCATTAAAAGCAAAAGAAAACAAAACAAAATGCACTTCTAGTCCTTTTTATATAGACAATTAATTATGTCTATTGAATTGATTTTAATTTCAGTCTTCCAAGTGTTATACAGTGGTTGGTTGTTGTTCTTTGTTCTCAAAGAGGACCAAAATGACATCACCATGACAAAGTCAAGTTTTAGTGTGTCCAGCTGTAGCTGATCAGATCAACATGAGCTCAGAATGCTCTACCACAGATTGGGCACAGATAGTCCATGTGAACATTTGGGAAGTATCCACATTAGAGCATCCTATTTTTCCTTTGTGCTGTCCCATTTCTGCTTTGCTCATAGAGCACAATGTGAGCATGCCAAGCTGAGCGGTCCTGTGCCAGTGTCTCCCATGTTGCACAATCACATCCAAAGTTCTTGAGAGAGACCTTGAGAGTGTCCTTGTATCACTTCTTCTGACCACCATGTGATCGCCTGCCACATACAAGTTCTCCATAAAATAGTCTTTTTGGCAAATGCACATTTTGCATTGGAATATTGAATTGATTTTAATTTCAATTTCAATCTTCCAAGTGTTATACAGTAAAAGTCTACCATCATACTAAGCATTGGTAACAAATAAGACATTTTGTTTGTTCTATGAAAGCAGAAATTTGTCCCTTCTTAAACCTGAGTCTTCATACAACCTGCCTATTTACCAACTCTAACTGACTACCTCTATTTAGACCATCTCAACGTCTGTAATAACGTGGTTCATTTACATTCACATGTAAATTTCACATTCTTTTTTATCAGTTTTTTTTAATGGACACATTTTGGTTTGACACAACAAATACTACTCAATAAACACCCAGAAAAATTCCCCCACAAAGAACTCATTTTATCATTTTGACTAACAGTATATGTCACTTTTAGTTTTTCTAGTTCTCTTTAAACAGAAAGGCAAGATGTGCCTTTTGACCTCAGTCATTTGGTATTCCCACATTGTCACATGTTTTTGACTGGAGCTTTGCTGTATCATTATATTGTCTTTATCTACATAGTTGTAGTCTTTGTTCATATGTTCTTTTGACTCTGTTTTTCTCACATTTTACAATTCTTCACAACTTCTGCAGAATTTCAAGTAAAATAGTATTTTATTATAATTACATGTTAAAATTTGTTTAATCATTCCACAATTTTTTCTCTGTATTTTTGTCATTACAAATAATGCTACTGTGAATATTTTGATTTTTCCATGGGTCTTGTCTTACTGCCATTAGCCTTCCTCAATATATGAACCCAGTTTTGAGATTATTGGGTCAAATGATATGAACAATTAAATAACTTTTGTTGCATAGTTCAATTTTTCCCCCAGAATAGTTAGACTAATTCATAGCTTCACCAGAAATGAATTCGCATAAGGGTCTTTTCACAGTCCCGCCAACATTGAATTTTTCTATTTTTTGCCAACTTGATGGGTATAAAGTGACACCTCAAAATTTCATTTATTTGAACACACCTCATATGACCATTGATAATTAGAAAATTTTCTTTCAAAACCTATTCAAGAGCTGGCATTTATATAGCACTTTAAGGTTTACAGAGCATTTTTAAAAATATCTCATTTTATCTTCATAGTAACCTGGGAAGATAGAGGTTCTTATTACATTTTGATGGTAGGTATTTCTAGGGGGAAGGAAAGAAAAAAATGCATGATAACTTTATTATATAGTTAAAAGGAACAGCACGCTCTGTACAATAGATTTGGAGTTTCATGTGCAATCTTTTTTTATGGAAACATTTGTTTTATCCCCCAAATTAAAAAATAATATAATTTTTTTTTAAAAAGAGATACTGAAGTAAACAGAAGCTAAATGACTTGTATAGAGTCACACAATTAATAAGTGTATGGCCTAAGGCCAATTTTGGACTTGATTTTTCTGACTCCAAGTCTAGCACTCTGTCTGCTATGACACCTTATGGAAGGACATCTCTTAATTCTATAAGCTTGTATGAAGTCCCTACAGATTCTGTCATCAGTCAGACTATCATCAGAGAAGTGTAAGGAAAAGATGTTTAATGTTATCAAGTGTTTCATTTATATGCCAGTTCTCAAACATCCTGTTTCTCTTTGCTGTACATTAGACTGAGCGTAAACCAGTAGAGATGATGCACCTACAAGCCAAGTTGCATATTGGCTACATAAAGGAGGTGAAGACTCAGATTCTGGAACTCCCATATGCTGGCGATATCAGCATGTTTGTCCTGCTTCCTGATGAGATTGCTGACTCTTCCACGGGCTTGGAATTGGTAAGGAAATTAAGACTTTAATCATTAGTGGCTGATGCTAAAAGTACTTTTCATGAGATGGTTTCTTCTATTTTTAGAAAATGTGTGCATGGAGATGTATAAACCATGTTATGTGAAATTAATTTAAACTGAAACTCTTACCCAAAACATTAAATAAAATGCCTTGAAAAATGCTACAAATTCCATTGTCCTGCAAATATTTTTACAAGGCTATATTAAATCTCATTTTCATTCCTATGATGACTAGGCTAAAATCATTTCAAGTAGAAGAGAAACATGTTTTTAATACTGGAACTAAATGACTTTAAAAAAAACTTATTGATATGCCTTGTGTTTATTTTTATTTCTGCAGCTAGAAAAAGAAATAACCTACAAAAAACTTAATGAGTGGATCAAAAAAGCCACAATGGAGAGTAATGATATTCACGTTTTCCTGCCCAAGTTCAAGTTGGAAAAGAATTATGAACTCAAGTCCATCCTGCAGAGCATGGGAATGAAAGATGCCTTTAGTAAAAGCGAAGCCAATTTTTCAGGCATATCGGAGAGAAATGATCTCTTTCTGTCCCAAGTGTTCCACCAAGCTGCAGTAGATGTCAATGAAGAGGGAACAGAGGCAGCTGCTGGCACCGGGGGTGTCATGACGGGGAGAACTGGTTATATGGGACTGCAGTTTGTGGCAGATCATCCTTTCCTTTTCTTTATCAGGCACAACAAAACCAATACCATCCTTCTTTTTGGCAGATTCTGCTCCCCCTAAAATAGAAACATTCTGTCTTTGCACAGGATCTTATACCATGAGCAGCAAACCTCAAAACTGTTATCTAGCGGTCCCAAAGCCCACAGGCTCTTCATCATGTTCCTGTTTCTCTGGGCAAGTTTTGTAGATTAGAAATGATTAACTGCTCTAGTTGCTTTAATAGAAGTGGAAAGAATAATTTGCATGCTTGAACTGGATAAGCATTGACTTGACTGTTCACTGTAAGTTTATTGTAGATCATAGTTTTTGTAGTTACTTATTATTTTATAATATGGTATTTTATAAATATTAACTGCAACTTATCTGAGTATAAAACTAATGAAGCCACAGTCTGCCAATAGGAAAAGTGGCTTGCTAATAATGTATTTGGTCATTATTTTTTGCTATTAATGGTTGGAATAGATCCTCCTTCATCAACTCAATTAATATAACTAAAGTGTACAAAGAAAATACTTTTGGAAGGCATATTAAACTATATGTTAATATATATTATATAGATTTCTAATATCAGCACAGAGATGTAATTGAAAATGGCAAAGCAAATATAAATAAACAATGTCAATAAAGCTATTGTTTGTTGTATTTCCATTAGACCCATGGGCATTAAGAACGTACTTTTTGTTTCAAGTAGGTAAGCAACAAGCATTTACTAAATCCTTACTATATACCAAGTATAGGTATCTGGTGACTCAGTGGGTAGAACAGGAGCCAGGAGGACCCTAGTTCAAATCCAATCTCGGTCAGTTCCTAGTTATTTGACCCTGGGCAAGTCACTCAACCTCAGATTGCCTGACAAAATGGATCCATTGGTTCCATTGGAGAAGGATATGACAAACCACTCCCGTGTCTTTGCCAAGAAAACTCCAAATGGGGACATCAAGGGCCAGAAGAACAACAACAAAATATGCTAATCATTGTGCTGAGTAGTAAGTTTATAATAAACAAACGAAAAAGAAAGGTGACCCCTGCCTTTGGGGAGCAAATATTCTAACAGGGAAAGGGAATAAGGGTTTATATTAGTACTTACTATGTGCCAGGCACTCTGCTAAATGTTTTTTACAAATACTGTCATATTTGATTCTCACAATAGCCTTTTAAGAAAGGTGATATTTTATATCCATTTTAAAGTTAAGGACACTGAGGCAAACAGATTAAGTAACTTGCCTGGGGTCATATAGTTACTAAGTATCTGAGTCCATATTTGAACTCATGGGGACCTAGGTAGATGGGTAACTCATCTCATCCTTTCAGCCTAGCCATCTCCCTTTCCTTCAGTTAATTTGGGTTACATTTGCTAGATTCTTCCCCTATCACCTTGCTTCTCCTCCACTCCCCTCCTCTCTCCTCTCCTCTCTTCTTTCTTTCTTATCTCCCCTAAAACCTTAGAGACCCAGTGCACTCTGTGATTATTTTTGGACCCTCCAAGGCTTAGAGTGAATGTCAATAGTAACAGTTTCTCTTCTAAGCAACAACCCTGAGGTTCCTGCCCCTCCCAGAGTGATTTATCTATTTATTCTTTTCTTTTCTATTAAAGGGACCATCCCCCTGATTACTGTTTAAAGAGGCCTATTCACTGAATGGGCATTACCTCACCTTTAGTGAATACCTGAAAAGGCCTTTGCCTCAAAGGCCAAGGTCATTGCATCTTGGGCAGTCTCCAGTCATTCTGATGAATATCTGGTCACTGGATTCAGATGGCTCAAGGAGGAGAAAGTGAGGCTGGTGACCTTGCACAGTCCTCCCTCACTCAAAACAAAGTCAAGTGCAAGTCATGCCGTCATTTCTCTGATGTCAAGGTCCTCTTTGAAAATGAAGGACATGCCATACCAATTAAACTATCAGATAATTATTTTCTGGAGCTGGATAAAATAATATCAAAATTCATTTGGAAAAACAAAAGGTCCAGAATATCAAAGGGACTAATGAAAAGAAATGCTTGGGAAGGTGGCCTAGTGCTACCAGACCTCAAATTGTATTATAAAGCAGCAATTATCAAAACCATTTGGTATTGGCTAAGAAACAGAGGGGTGGACAAATGGAATAGACTTGGCACTCAAGACACAGTAGGCAAGGAATATAGCAACCTCCTGTTTGATAAACCCAAAGATCCCAGCTTCTGGGATAAGAACTCACTGTTTGACAAAAATTGCTGGGAAAACTGGTTAACTGTGTGGCGGAAATTAGGTATAGACCCATGCCTGACACCGTACACAAGAATAAAGTCCAAATGGGTACATGATTTAGGTATAAAGATTGATACCATGAATAAACTGGAGAAGCAAGGAATAGTGTATTTATCAGATTTATGGAGAGGGGAAGAATTTTTTTCTAAAGAAACGATAGAAAGCATTATGAAATGCAAGATGGATAATTTTGATTACTTTAAACTGAAAAGTTTTTGCACAACCAAACTCAATGCATCCAAAATTCGGAGGGATGTAGTAAATTGGGAAGAAATTTTTACGGCTAAGCTCGGGGATAAAGGCCTCATTTCTAGAATATATAGAGAACTAACTCAAATATATAACCACACAAGTCATTCCCCAATTGATAAATGGTCAAAGGATATGAACAGGCAATTTTCAGGGGAAGAAATTAAAGATATCTATAATCATATGAAAAAGTGCTCTAAATCACTATTGATTAGAGAGATGCAAATCAAAACAACTCTGAGGTACCACATCACACCAATAAGATTGGCAAACATGACAGAACAAGAAAATGATAAATGCTGGAGAGGATGTGGGAGAGTTGGAACACTAATTCATTGTTGGTGGAGCTGTGAGATCATCCAACCATTCTGGAGAACGGTTTGGAACTATGCCCAAAGGGCTACAAAAATGAGCATACCCTTTGACCCAGCAATATTGCTACTAGGACTGTATCCCCAAGAGATTATAAAAATGGGAAAGGATCCCACGTGTACAAAAATATTTATAGCAGCACTCTTTGTGGTAGCCAAGAACTGGAAATCAAGGGGATGCCCATCAATTGGGGAATGGCTTAATAAATTATGGTATGTGAATGTAATGGAGTACTATTGCACCATAAGAAATGATGAACAAGAAGATTTCAGGGAGGCCTGGAAGGAATTATATGATCTGATGCTGAGTGAAAGGAGCAGAACCAGGAGAACTTTGTGCACAGCAACGACCACAGTGTGTGAGAGTTTTTTCTGGTAGGCTTGGAACTTTGTAATAACACAAGAACTTACTGAGAAAAAAAAATCCTAATGTCGGTCTTCTAAGGCAAAATGCCTTCCACACAGAGAAAGAAATATGGAAGTCATTCGCAGAATGTAGCAGATCATGTTGTGTGTGTGTGTATAGGTTTCAGTGTATTATGTTTTGATTTGTTATATGATTTTTTTTCATTTATTTTAGTGTGACTACATAGCATGAATATAGTGAAAATGTGCTCAATAGGAAAGTATATGTAGAACCTATACAGAATTGTATGCTGTTGCAGGGAGGGAGGGGGGTAGTGGGGGGAAGGTTTGGGGGGGATAAAATCTTAATTTTTTAAGGAAGTGATTGTAGAACATTAAAAGAAAAAATAATAAAATAAAATTTAAAAAAAGAAAAAAGAAAAGAAAAGAAAATGAAGGACAAACACAACAACCTGGCTTAAATTTCTCTCTCTTCCCCAACTCTTACCATTGAATGAAATAAGGATCTTGTGAAGACTTTTCATAATAAAAATATGGGGAATATTGAATTTTCTAAATAAAGTTTTTTTCCCCATAAGGCCTCTACCAGCTTTCTTTGTGAAAGTGCTGTGGGTTGTAGCTGAAACTTGGAAGTTACTCAAATCTCCCCTTTGTTTGTTGTAACTGTTGCCACAGCAATGCTACCAGCTCCCCCTTCTCCCTCTTCTCCCCCTCCCCTCCTTTCTAAAGCCACATCAGCAGTTAAGTTAGGTATTAAATGAGGTAATTGTTTTGGGAGAGGTGAAAATTTCCTGGGATTTGTCTAGTTTTTCCCACTTAGATTGTAAGCTCGCCTCCTAGCCAGTGGAGAGGTGGGATAGTGGGGAGGTGGGATTCTCTGCGTTAGGGTATAAAAATTCTGCTTCAATTTCTCTAAGTTGCCTCCTTCCATCAGCTTCCCCGACCTGGTGGAGGGACATCCCTTTCTTGCAAGAATTGTAATAAATCATTTTCTGTTCTTATTGAGAAGCCTCTTCATTTATTTAAAAATTTTGAGTACGGGTTTTTTTTTTATCCCATACACCCTCATATTAGGGGACTTCAGCATATATACGAATACTCCCTCCAACATCATAAACTCTCAGTTTTTCAACCCACTTATTTCCCATGACCTATTCTTCCACCCCACCTCAGCCACACACAATTTCCATAATCATGAACTCTGGAATTTCCTTATTTGATCACATTCTTTCAGCTTTTTTTAATCTCTGCCTCTGCCTTCCCATACAATACATTGCTATTTGTTGCCACTATGACCTGCAATCCCTCAGCCTTTAAGTTCTCTCCTAGGGCATCACTCCTCTACTAGTCACACTTTCCTAGTTCAATTACACACTATCTTCTTCTTGAGTACCTTGCTCCTTTATCATTTCATCAATTGTTCCTTGCCAGACCTCAGACTTGGATCCCTTCCATCATTCATTGCCTTCACTGATATATGCACTGCTGATAAAGTGGAGAAAATCACAGAACCATTATAACTAATTCCATTTAACTGGCCCTCAGTACTGCTATCTAATCTACATTTTCATAATCAACTCACTATCCCCTTCTCCATGGCAAAACTTTCAAACTTATTCATTCCACCTCAAACCTCCTGGGCTTCCTCCCCCTCATCCCCTCAACTTAGAGCCTTGTCTCATATTTTACTAAAAATAGTTGAGGCCATTCACTGAGAGACTCCCTCTTTTCTCCTCCTCTTCATGTCACATCACTCAGATGCCTTGTGTCATGATTCCTTCCTTCATCCCAGTCCCACATAAAGAAGTGACTTGTCCTTGAAAAGGCCAACCCCTCCACATGCACAAAAGTGATCAGATTGCCCCTTTGATCATCACCATTCTGTCACTTATCTTCAATCTCTCCCTGCTATGTTTCCTTACTACCTGCAAACATGACCTTTTCTACCCCATCCTGAAAAAGCCCTCACTTCATCCATCCTAATGAATATTGATGCAAAATTTTTAAATGACATACTAGCAAGAAGATTGTAGCCATATCACAAAGATCATACACTATGACCCAATTATATTTGCACCAGGAATACAGGGCTAATTCAATATTAGGAAAATAACAAACATAATTTGCCCATGTCAATTATAAAGACAAAAAAAATCATGTGACTATGTCAATAGATGCAGAAAAAGTTTTTGACAAAATACAATGTTCATTTCTAAAGTTTAGGAATAAATGGAGTTTTTTTAAAATGATAAGAAACATTTATCTAAAACGAAAAGCAAGTATTATCAATAATGGGCATAAATTAGGAGCCCTTTTGATAAGATCAGGGATGAAGTAAAGCTGTTCATTATCAACATTATTATTCATTATTATACAAGAAAGGCTACTTATAGCAATAAGGTTTAGGCAAAAGAAAGAAAATCATTAATTTTTACATAAAATTTTACATTAATTTTACATAGATAATATGATGGCATACTTACAGAATCCTAAAGAGTAAAATAAAAAACTAGTTGAAACAATGAACAACTTAACACATTTATAGGATATAAAATAAACACACAAAAATCATCAATATTTCCATTTATTGCCAGCAAAACTCAGCAGAAAGAGACAGAAAGAAATTCCATTTAAAATTGCTGCAAACACATGCAGGAATCATATGAACATAATTATAAAAACACTTCACACAAATAAAATCTGATCTAAACTATTAGATAAATATTCATAGTTTATGGGGAGGCTTAGCCAATACAATAAAAATGACAAAACTATCTAAATTAATTTACTAATTCAATACCATAGCAACCAAACTACAAAAATGTTACTTGGTAGTGCGAAGAAAAAAAACACACAACAATTTCATATGAAGAAATATAAGGTCAAAACTATCAAGTGAACAGTGGCAAAAGTAATAAAGTAGAAGAACCTAATCTCAAACTATATAACAGTCATAATCAAAATAGTTGAGAACTAGATAAGAAATAAAGTTGTTGATCAATAGAATTAAGTTCACAGTTTGTTGTTATTCAGTAGTGTCAGACTCTTCATGACCCCTTTTGGGGTTTCCTTGGCAAAGATACCAGAATGGTTTGCCATGTCCTTCTCCAGCTCATTTTATAGATAAGAAACCAAGGCAAACAGGGTTAAGTGACTTGCCCAGGGTCACACAGCTAGTATATATTTGAGATAGGATTTGAACTCAGGAAGATAAGTCTTCCTGACTACAGGCTTGGCACTCTCTCTACTGCTCCACTTATCTGTTCATCTCAGAGTATAAAACATAGAATATTATGAAAATTTTTTGACCTGAAAATATACCATCATGTCATCTGCAAACAGTGATAGTTTGTTTCCTCATTGCCTATTCCAATTCCTTTGATTTCTTTTTCTTCTGTTACTGTTACAGATAGCATTTCTAGAACATTATTGAATAACATGACAGTTCTTGTTTCACCTCTGATCTCATTGGGAAGACTTTTGGCTTATCCCCATTACAGATCATCTATGGGCTTAAGAGCGAAATGGGTTAAAGGTTTGGTCTTTGAGAGGAAGAAAGAAAGAAAGAAAGAAAGAAAGAAAGAAAGAAAGAAAGAAAGGAAGGAAGGAAGGAAGGAAGGAAGGATGGAAGGAAGGAAGGAAGGAAGGAAAGAAGCAAGGAAGGAAGGAAGGAAGGGGGAAGGAAGGAAAGAAGCAAGGAAGGAAGGAAGGAAGGGGGAAGGAAGGAAGGAAGGAATATAGCCAGTAAAACCCAAGTTAACTGGGGAGCTTCTGGCTATCAAAATTTACCTTCTTTTGGAGAGGAGGAGAGGGAGAGGGGAAATGGCAAGCTGAGTTATCCAACTGGCTGGGTCCCCATTCAGGCAGCTCAGACTACTCACAGGTTGTGGTTGTCCTTTGTTTTTGAAGAGGACCATGACATCAGGGAAATGATGACATGACTCACAGTTGACTTTGATTTGAGTGAGGGAGAGCTGTTCAAGGTCATCTTCCTTACTTTCTCCTCTTGAGATGTTTGGGTCCAGTGGCCAGATATTCATCAGGATGACTGAAGATGACCAAGGATGCAGTGGGAGACCCTGGCCCTTTTAGGCTAAGGTTTTTTCAGGTTCTCACTCTGAAGGCCTCTTTAAGAAGTGAATCAAGGGATGGCCTCTTTAACTAAAACTGGGAGGGGTCCCTGCCCACCACCACTTAATGGCTATATGTTGGGCCCTCCTGGCTCAGGGTAAATGTCAAGTTTCTCTTTTGACCAGCAATCCTGAGGCTCTTAGCCTAAAAGGGCCAGGGTCTCCCATTGCATCGTGGGTCATCTCCAGTCCTCCTGATGAATGTCTAGCCACTGAACCCAGATGGCTCTGGAGGAGAAAGTGAGGCTAGTGACCTTGTACAAGCAAAGTCAAGTGCAAGTCATGCCCTCATTTCTCTGATGTCATAGTCCTCTTCAAAAATGAAGGAAAAACACAATCACCATTACAGTTAATTCTTGCTGATGGTTTACTAGAGAGGATAGAAATAAACGGAGCTTTTCTTAAAATGACAAGTATTTTTTATAGGAATGGGCATTGTATTTTGCCAAAAGCTTTTCCTGCATCTGTTGAGATAATCATGTAATTTCTGTTGGTTTTGTTATTGATAATCTTCCTAATATTGAACCAGTCCTGCATTCCTGACATAAATCCCACCTGGTAATAGTGTATTATCCTGGTCATATATTGCTGTAATCCCCCTCCTAATATTATATGTGAAATTTTTGCATCAATATTCATTAGGAAAATCTATGATTTTCTTTCCCTGTTTTGGTTCTTCATGGTTTAGGTATCAGCACCACATTTGGGTTATTAAAGGAATTTCGTGGACCTCCTCCACCTATTTTCCCAAATAATCTATACAGTATTGGAACTGTACTTTAAACATTTGGTTGTTGTTGTGGTATTTGTCCAAGCCAGCCATTAACTGGAGCTTGGGCAAGGACCTATTGCTGCCCAGTCTATGGGCTTCAGAGTCAATTGGGTTTAAGATTTTGGAAACAGGAAGGAAGGAAGGAAGGAAGGAAGGAAGGAAGGAAGGAAGGAAGGAAGGAAGGATGCATAGCCAGTAAACTCCCAAGGAAGGAGAGGGGGAGACAGAAGGGAGAGTATAAGCTGGGTTACCCAGCTAGCTAGATCCCCACTCAGGCAACGTGGTCTACTCACAGGTTGTGTTCTTCCTTCATTTTTGAAGAAGACCATGACATCAGAAAAATGATAACATGACTTGCGCTTGACTTTGTTTTGAGTGATAGAGGACTATGCAAGGTCACCAACCTCACAAATATTTATTCAACTCCAGGAATTTTTCTTTTTCTTTTTTAAAAATGGGATTATTTAAATATTTTATTTCTTCTTCTGTTAATCTGGGCAACTTATATGTTGTAAATATTCATCCATCTCATTAACATTCCAGATTTATTGGCATACAATTAGGAAATATAACTCCTAATTATTGCTTTAATTTCCTCTTTGCTGGTAGTGAATTCACTCTTTTTATTTTTAATACTGGTAATTTGGTTTTCTTCTTTCTTTTTTTAAGTCAAATTAATCAAAGGTTTATCTATCTTATTTTTTCCATAAAACTAGCTCTTAGTTTTATTCATTAGTTCAATAATTTTCTTACTTTCAATTTTATTAATCTATCCTTTGACTTTCAGAATTTCCAATTTGGTGTTCAATTGGGGATTTTTAATTTGTTGCTTTTCTAGCTTTTTTAGTTGCATGCCCAATTCATTGACCCACTCTTTCTCTATTTTATTGGTGTAAACATTTAGAGATATAAATTCCTCCTAAGTACTGCTTTGGCTACATACCATAAATTTTTCCATTTTGTCTCATTATTGCCATTTTCTTTGATAAAATTATTGTTTTTATGATTTGTTCTTTGACTCAGTCATTTTTTAAGATTGGATTATTTAGTTTAAAAGTAATTTTTAATATATGCTTCCATGGCACTTTTGGGATATAATTTTTATTATATTATTGCCTGAAAAGGATGCATTTAATATTTCTGCTCCTTTACATTTGATTGTGAGCTTTTCTCATTCCCTAATACATAGTCAATTTTTGTGTAGATGCCATGTACATTCCTTTCTATCCTCATTCAATTTTCTCCAAAGATCTACCATATCTAATGTTACTAAAATTCTGTCCACTTCCTTAACTTCTTTCTTATTTATTTTGGGGTTAGATTGATCTAATTTTGAGAGGAGAAAGTTGAATTTCTCCACTATTGTAGCTTTACTATTTCTTCCTCCAACTCATATAAGTTCCCCTTTAGAAATATGGATACTATACCATTTGGTGTGTATAAGTTTAGTATTGCTATTGCTTCATTGTCTATGATACCTTTAGTAAGATGTAGTTTCCTTCCTTGTCTCTTCTAATTAGATCCGTTTTTGCTTTTGCTTTGTCTGAGATCATGATTGCTATTCTTGCTTTTTTACTTCAGCTGATGGATAATGTATTCTGCTCCAGTCTTTTACTTTTATTCTGTGTGTCCCTCTGTTTCAAATGTATTTATTGTAAGCAACTTATTGTAGAATCCTGGTTTTTAATCTGCTCTGCTATATACTTCTGTTTTTTGGGAGTTCATCTAATTAACTTTCACAGTTATGATTACTAACTGTATAATTCCCTTTATCCTATTTTCCCCCATTTATACTTCTCTCTCTCTCTCTCTCTCTCTCTCTCTCTCTCTCTCTCTCTCTCTCTCTCTCTCTCTCTCTCTCTCCCCCTCTGTCCCCTCCCTCTCCCTTTCCTTTTGCTGTGTCCTTCCTCATCAGTGTTTTGCGTCTGACTACTGCCTCCCCAATCTGCCCTCCCTTCTGTTAGCTCCTTCCCTTTTCTTTTCCCCTATCACTTACCTCAAAGTGATTACTTGAAAAGATTTTAGGCAAAAAGGTCCAGGATCTCCCATTTCATTCTGGGCCATCTCCAGCCATCCTGATGAATATCTGGTCAATGGACCCAGAAGGCTCGGGAGGAGAAAGGGAGGCTAGTGACCTTGCACAGCCCTCCCTTACTGAAATCAAAGTCAGTTGCAAGTCATGTCATCATCTCCCTGATATCATGGTCCTCTTTGAGAATGAAGGACAAACACACCCAATAGGATAAGACAGATTTCTATACACCACTAAGTGTTGAGTGTGTGTGTTATTCCCTCTTTGAGCCAAATCCAATTAGAGTAATGTTCAAACAATGTTCAACCCTTTCCTTTTTTCCCTTTACTATAATAGGTCTTTTGTGCCTCTTCATGTGATATAATTTACCCCATTTTGCCTCCTCCTTCTCTCTCCTACCAGTACAATCCTCTTTTTCATCTCTTAATATTTTTATGTCATCACATCAAAGAAAACTTAGACCCACATTCTGTCTATGCGTAGTCCTTTTTTTCTGCTTTCAATTCAATTCAATTTATTTATTTCTAAAAATTAATTTTTTATCTTTAGTTTTCAACATTCATTTCCACAAGATTTCGAGTTCCAAATTCTCTCCCATCTCTCCCCTCCCCCAGTCCCAAGACGACATGCATTCTGATTACCCATTCCCCCACTCTGCCCTCCCCTCTATCCCCCTCTTTGTCCCCTTCCTCCTTATTTTCCTGTAGGGCAAGATGCATTTCTATACCCTGTTGCCTGTATATCTTATTTCCCAGTTGCATGTAAAAACAATTTTTAACATTTATTTTTAAAACTCTAAGTTTCAAATTCTCCCCCTTCTCTCTACACCTACTCTCATTGAGAAGGCAAGCAATTCAAGTTACACATGTGTAGTTTTGCAAAACTCTTCCATAGTACTCATATTGTGAAAGTCACTGTATTTCCCTCCATCCTATCCCACTCCCCATTTATTCTATTCTTTTCTTTGTCCCTGTCCCTTTTCAAAAGTGTTTACTTCTGACTACCCCTCCCCTAATCTGCCCTTTCTTCTATCATTTTCCCTCCCCTTATCCCTTTCCCCCCTACTTTCCTATAGGGAAGATACCCAATTGAGTATTCATGTTATTCCCTCCTTAAGCCACATCTGTTGAGAGTAAGGATCACTCATTCCCTTTCACCTCTTTTCTCTTCTCCTCCATTGTAAAAGCTTTTTCTTGCCTCTTTTATGTGAGTTGATTTACCCCATTCTATCTCTCCCTTTCTCCTTTTCCTAATATGTTCCTCTCTCAACCCTTAATTTTATGTTTTAGATATCATCCCTTCATATTCAACTCACCCTGTGCCCCCCTCTTTATTTTATACACGTGTGTGTATATATGTATGTATGTATGTATGTATGTATGTATATTCCCTCCAACTTCCCTAAAACTGAGAAAGGTCTCATGAGTTACAAGTATCATCTGTCCATGTAGGAATGTAAATAGTTCAACTTTAATAAGTCCTTTGTGATTTATTTTTCCTGTGTACCTTTACATGCTTCTCTTGATTCTTGTATTTGAAAGTCAAATTTTCTATTCAGCTCTGGTCTTTTCTTCAAAAATTCTATTTCATTGAATGCCCATTTTTTACCTGAAGAATTATACTTAGTTTTGCTGGTTGGTGATTCTTGGTTTTAATCCTTGCTCCTTTGACCCCTCAGAATATTCCAAGCCTTAATGTAGAAGCTGCTAGATCTTCCATTATCCTGATTGTGTTTCCACAATACTAGAATTGCTTCTTTCTGATTGTTTGCAATATTTTTTCCTTGACCTGGAAACTCTGGAATTTGGCTACAATATTCCTAGGAGTTTTCCTTTTGGGATCTCTTTAAAAAGGCAATTGGTGGACTCTTTCAACTTCTAGTTTACCCTCTGGTTCTAAAATTTCAGGACAGTTTTCCTTGATAATTTCTCTTTTTTGTCTTATTTTTATTATTATTATTAATTTTCAGTATTCTACAGTCACTATAAGTCTTAGATTTTCTCCCCCTCCTTTCGCCTTTCCTCAAACCCCCTCCCTCCCCAAGTCTATGTGCAAGCTTATATGGTTTCTACACATACATTCTTATTAAATACATTTTCACAGTGTTCATGTTGCATAGAAGAATTAAAATGAATGGGAGAAACCATGAGAAAAACCAAACCAAAATAAAGTATAACACAAGAGAAAATATTCTGCTTCATTCTGCTATCCAATTCCATAGTTCTTTCTCTGAATGTGGAAGGAATTTTGCCTCAAAACTCCATTGGGAATGTTTTAGGTCCCTGCATTGCTATGAAGGGCTAAGTCTACCAGAAAAATTCCTCACACACTGTGATTGTTACTTTGTTTGGTTCTGTTCCTTTCACTGAGTATCAGTTCATGCAAGTCCTTCCAGGCCTCTCTGAAGTTTTCTTATAGCACAATAGTATTCCATTACATTCATATACCACAACTTGTTCAGTTATTCTCCAATTGATGAGTGTCCCCTCAGTTTCCAGTTTTTGGCCACCACAAAGAGAGCTGTTATAAATATTTTTGTACATGTGGGACCCTAGAAGGTCAGTGATTTTCTTTGGTGTTTGTGGGTTGAGAAGTCTGGAAACCTCCACAGCTGCCCTTTGGCCTGCTCCAGCCCCATCTGTGCTGGTGCAGAACACGCTGGACTGTGTTCCTCTTCAAGACAGGTGTGATAGACCTTTCCTGCCAACTTTTCAGGTTGTCTTGGGTTGGAGATTTGTTTCACTTCATTATTTTGTGAATTCTATAGCTCTAGAATTTGTTTAGAGTCATTTTTTACTCAAGCAAGTCCCTCCTTTTACTCTGCCATCTTGGCTCTGCCTCCCAGAAGAATCTATTGTCCTTCTAAATGCTCTAATACAGTTTTTAAGAGTTACAAATATCTTCCCATGAAGGGATGTAAACAGTTTAACCTTATTGAATAACTTGTTTGTTTTTTTCTTTCTTGCTGACCTTTTTATGCTTCTCTTAAGTCTTGTATTTAAAAATCAAATTTTCCATTCAGCTCTGGTCTTTTCATCAGGAAAATTTTTAAGTTCCATATTTCATTGAATGTCCAGTATGTTCAATTTTGCTGGTTAGTTGATTTTTGGTTGTAACCCAAGCTCCTTTGCCTTCTAGAATATCATATTACTAGCCCTCCAATAGTTTATGGTATAAGCTACTAAGTCCTGTGTAATCCTGACTGTGGTTCCTTGATATTTGAATTGTTTCTTTCTGGCTGCTTGCAGTATTTTCTTCTTGACCTGATAATTCTGAAATTTGGGTATAATATTCCCTAGGTTTTCATTTTGGGATCTCTTTCAGGAAGTGATTACTTTTTTACCCTCTGATTCTAGCATATCATAGCAGTTTTCCTTGGTAATTTCTTGAAAGTTGCTGTCCAGGCTTTTTTTTTTCATCATGACTTTCAGATAGTCCCCTAATTCTTAAATGATCTCTCCTGGATTGATTTTCCAGGTCGGTTGTTTTTCCAATAAGTATTTTACATTTTCTTCTATTTTTTCATTCTTTTGATTTTCTTTGATTGTTCTTGCTGTCTCATAGGAATTTTAGCTTTCACATGCCCAATTCCAATTTTTAAGGAAGTATTTTCTTCAGTTAGCTTTTTTACCTCCTTTTCCATTGGGCTGATTCTGCTTTTTAAGGAGTTGTTTTCTTCAGTGGATTTTAAATCTCCTTTTCCATTTGACCATTTCTATTTGTAAAGAAATTGTTTTCTTTCTCCAAGTTGTTAATTCTTTTTTTTCATGATACTCTTGCATCACTTTCATTTCTTTTCCCAATTTTCTTCTACTTCTCTTCTCTTATTTGATTTTTACAATCCTTTTTGAGCCCTTCCAGGAGGACTTTTGAACTTGAGACCAATTTATATTCCTCTTTGAGACTTTGCATGTAGATGTTTTGATATTGTTGTCCTCTTCTCAGTTTGTGTTTTGATCTTCCTCATTGCCACGGTAGCTTATATAATCGGATCTTTTATTGTTGCTTTTTGCTCATTTTTCAGCCTATCTCATAACATTTAAAATTGATGTCTGCTCCTGGGGTACAGTGGGCACTGACAGTCCCAAACTTCTTGGGCAGGGAGCCAGGGGTCTGGTCACTGGCTTTTCTATGCCAGGGCTTCTGGGGCTGGAGGCTTGTACACTGTGCTATGGTGGTTCAACCTAACCTGGCATGTTGTTAAGGATTCTGGTGCTGGCAGTTTGTCTGATGTGCAGGGGCTAGAGGTCTCACAGATGACCTGCTATGCCAATGGTCTGCTGAGTCAGAACTGCAGTTGCTGACCTGTACTGTGGCTAAGGGCCTCTCAATGACTTGCCTGGACACTGCCTGAACTGGATTGTATTCTCCTTTTACCCAAGTGAGATAGATCTTTTCTGTAGTCCTTCTAAGTTATCACAGACTGGAAAATTGTTTAACCCAGTCTTTTTATGGGTTCTATTGCTCTTGAATTCATTTAGAGGCTTAATTCAAGGGAAAATGTTTAAAGTAGTTTTGAGCAGTAGCTTAGGCAACTTTCTGGCTTTTCTCTGCCATCTTGGCTCTCCTTCACTTTCATTATTTTTCTTTTTTTTTTCCTTAAACATAGTTAATGTGAAAATTTGTTTTGTATGACTTTATATATATAATAGATATCATATTTCCTATCTTATCAATGGGTGGGGAAGGGATTAGAGAGATGGAAGGAATTTGTAATTGAAAATAAAAATAAAATTAAAATCCACAAATCATACATTATAGAGAGAATGGAGTAAAAATGAATCTCAGATGTATTAATAATTTTAAAAATTATTTAAATGCTACCTGTCACTGTTACTATCCTCACCATTATTGTTATGGACAATACAAACCATTTAGCTTTTTGTGGCCCCAGGCACCTAAAACCATAAGTTGCACACACACATATATATATAAGGTAATGAGAGTTAACATACCAGGAATCTCTCTGCACTGATAAAACCACAAATTTTGGGAAAAAATTATACTTTTCCCACTTCTTCTTTGGGGAGCCATTGAAAATATTTGGAACTGAAAAATGAAAAATATAGATAGATAACTATTTATCTACATAGACATCTCTCTATATCATAGAAAGGAGAAATAGCTATATACATCATTGTGTTGGCACATATTTTTTAATAGTCAGGTCAATACTTCACAATTTGTAAAATGTTGAAGTAATTTTTATCTAAGACAGAGCTATGCCCAGGGTATAGTTACAGGGACTTTGCTGAAATTTGCTAAATTTAGTTGGCCATCAATTTAAGAAGGTGCTAACCAAAAGCACTATGATCCTTCAACACTGTAGAAACATACCATCATCTTGTTAAGACAGTTAATTTTTTAAAATAAAAAGTAACCACACCAAGGTTTCTGTGAACTATTCCTCTTTTCCTCTCTCTCCACTAGCAGCCTTGAACTGATGTGTCAGAGACTGCCTTCCCCTCATTTTCCACCCACTTATCCTAGATATAGTTTATGGTATTTGCCTTAGGTGCAAAAATCCTAGTTAAAGTTTTGATCCATGAACTCTAACCAACAAAGGCCTGACAGTTGCATCCTGGGATTCTACCAAAAAGGTTCCAGGGACAGAAAAGAGCAAGAGTTTACAAAATGGAGGAGACAGCAAAGAATATACGAATATGAAGATGAGACAAAAAGGAAAATGTACAAGTGTAGACAGTTACTTGTATAATTCATCCCACTCAGCCAAGCCAAAGCCTAATAATGAAAACAAATTCATTTTATTAGATAACTGCCTCAACTATCTCCTAACTTGCTGAGTTTAGAAACAGTAACCCAAGTGTTACCTTCTTATATACTACTCTTAGTGAGAATGAATTACCTTTCTCTCTACTGCCTCTACATAATACTTGTAACTGATAATAGATTCACGAGAATCTATAAGTTAAAAATATTTGCTAACAAAAATCAGAAGCCATCTTCTGGGGGTGGTTTCCTAGAAGGAATGACAGGTATCTGCCAAGAGAAAAATCAGAGACAATGAATCAGAGTGAATGAATGAATGAAGCATTTATTAAGCTTTTACTATGTGAAAAACACTGTGCTGAAAAGTAAGACAGTCCCTGCTTTGCAGAAACTTATATTGTAGAATTATGAAGAAACCTATAGAAGATTTTTTTTTATGTGAGCAGGTTGCTTTCTCTTTTTTCTTTTCTATTTTCATTTTAATTTTCTTTCTTATTTTTTTATATAGAACAAAAAGTTGAAGATGTCTCATCTTGGATGGAATGGACTGGGGACACTGCATTCAGCAATAGCTGTGTCTATGAATTCTGCTATAAATCCTCTAGTCCAATTCTATGAATGAGGGCATGGAGAAGAATTGGCTCTCCATTTCTTGCAGTCAAGGCTTCTGTTGTCAGAAGGTGTTTCATTCTTAGCACCTGTTTGTATAAAATGCAAATGAGATAACATAAAGCACTTTGAACACTTGAGAACACAATCTAAGTATCAGCTGTTAGTTCTTTGAATCCTAGAGCAACCCATCCAGGATTGAGGGGAATGAAAGTATAGTTTATATATCAAAAATATACTGAATCTGCTTCAATTTGAAACAGACCTGACTGATTTTATTTTTTCATGCCTGAAAGCAGTGGGAAAAAAAGACATTGCTAAACAGTCTTGGCTTCCTGGGATCAATTTCCACTGCCACTCCCATGTGTTGCAATCAGAGATGTCTAAATCGAGCAACTTGAAGACCTTCCAAATAGCACTTTTACAGGCCTATTCAGAAATAAAAGATGACAAACACCCTTCCTTGGCAAATGAAGAACCTGAGTAAGCCAGAAAACCAGGGGCTACAATCAGCCAGAGCTCAGGTCTGCACAAGCATCATGAAATGGAAAGTCTTGAAAGACTTCCCAAGTCAAGCAAAACCCTCAGGTCTCCACCTCCCTGGGTCTTTTTATCTACCCTTCTCACAAGAATGATTCTGAAAAGAGTGGGAGTGTGCAGAGGGCGTAGCTAAGGAGGAAGAGGACGTCCAAGCTTGTGTTTTTTGGCAGTTGCAGGTTGCCTAACACTGCAGCCAGAGGCTCTTACTAAAGCACGAAATTGCTAATTCTGCTCCTTCAAATAAAAAATAAGGTAACGCTACTATTTCCTAAATATTTTAAAGTTTAAAATGTTCTTTTTTATTAGATCATCCAATTCTAGAAAATTATCAGTGAAAAGATTTCTTGCTGGATTTCTTTGTAGTCAGGATCTTTAAGTATCATAAAAATAACTACCTTAGTTAATGTAACTTTTTCAAACTCTCCTCAAGTTGAATGGATTAGAAGGCAGAAAGAAAAATGGTTGCTTTGAAGAAGGGTTAAGAGAGGTAGTTTTTCCTTTCTGAAGGTTTAATGACTTACTAAAGGGACAGGAGGAAAGCCCTGTTGGGGTATGGGCTTTGAGTCTGCCTCGGTTTTGCTTTCCCTGGGTCAGTCAGCACAGGCAGGGTAAACGAGGGAGCTGGGACAATTATGAGGATTATTATTGTTTGTTTGTAACTGAAATGGAGTGAGGCTCAGGTCTGTATTATATTGGAATAGTAAGCTGCTGGTAAGGAAAGAAAAAAGTAATTGTCACATTTTTACTGCAAAATGCTTTAAATACATCATCTCATGTCATCCTCACAACAACCCTAGGAAATAGGTGCTTGTTATCCCCATTTTACATATGAGGAAATGGAGGCATGTAGAAGTTAGTGATTTGTTGAGGGCCTCACAGTAAGTCTGAGGTTGGTTTAAAATACAGGCTTTCCTCCACCAATGTATACCAGTATCTTCCTTGTGACTTATGGTCCTGACCTGCCCAGGATCACACAGTGACTCTGTGAGGTCTCTCTGTCTTAAGACCAGTCTTCTATCCATCATTCCAAGATGCTAATTCGTACAAAAAGAAAATCTTTCCAGACTCTTCAGTTAGGTAAAGATCATATGTGCAATTTGAATTCTTAGGTTAATTGGAAAGAATGTGGTCTTAAGAAGTCATAGTTGATCCCATTTAGGGCCTGTGGCTTCATTCTGTTAACTTCAATCATTCCATTTGAAGTCATATGCTACGAATCAAGAACAAGCAGGAGAATGTGGGAATATCAGCCTTAATCCATTATCACTCTTTCTGCTACCCTAGGGATATAGTTATTGATTTAACACTTCCTTTCCCAGCAATCCCAGGAGCTTTAATGGGGCTCCAGGAATATCAATTCCAATTCATGTCCATGAATCAACTGAGAATGAAAAAGTGGGTCCACTTTCTGATTTTGCTCTTTCAGCCTTTATCTGCAAAAAGAAACCACTCGAACTGTTTTAATTGAATTGACTCCATTTTCATCAATTAGTTAATGAAGCGTTTAGGGTTGTCTTAGTAAAGAATTGTTTTCCATTTGTAGAGTCGTCTATGATGGTTTCCACTACATCTAATTTCCTTTTCTCCAAAGACCTAATTTAGTCCCATAGCTAAATAATATTTTATTCCTTTTTTTTTAAGATCTTACTTTTGATCTTGACAGTGCACAGCAGGAACGTTTGTGGAATTATCCGTTGCAATGCCAAGTCCTAAGAAGTCATTCTCTCTTTCCTCCATTCCTATGTGATCCCTTATGGAATAAAGGAGGCTACAGCAGTATCACTCAACTTACTGGCTTCCAACATTCCTCTATGACATTTAAATGAGAGATTTGACACAGAAATCATGATTTCTCTTCTAGTACACTTTTGTAATAGGTACAAAGGAAAATGGAGCTGAAAAATGCTCTTTTATATAATTTGACCTCGAATCAGACAAGAGGATGCTCATCTCTTCTCTCCTCCCTCCCCACTTTCATTTTTTCTTCACTGACCAGCATGTTATGGATAGTTGCTTCTTAGGTAAAGCTTCCTGCTTTGACTTGGACCCATTTACCACCTTCTATGTTTAGTCAGCTGGCAGCTTCTAAAAGTAGTGAATATATTTGAGCACATATGAGCATTACCATGGGGCCTGAAAAAAAAAACCAAGCCAGGCCTCGAGTCCAGAGGATCCTTATCTGAAAGGGTCCAGAATATTTTGCTGAAGAACTTTTTCACATTGAAGTCTTTTCCCTCTGGAGAGTCCTTTTACTCAAATGGTTTGATTACATTAGACTGTTATCCTATAAGTTTAAAAATCGGGAATGCAAGCTCCTAGAATTTAGGAACTCTGTCTTTGGTGTAACTGTCTTGTGTAGTACTAGATATTAAATAAATAAGTAACTTTTAAAAAATTGAATGGGTGTTGAGGAGCTTTCCACATTCCTGTAGAGAAATCCTATTGGCAATTAGACAGTGAGTGACACAGTGGATAAAACACTGAGCCTCAAGTCAGGGAGACATGAGTTCAAATTCAGACAATAACTGTGTGTCCTTAGGACAGTCACTTAACCTCTGTCTGCCTCAGTTTCCTCAAATGTAAATAATGGGGACAATAATAGTATTTACTCTCCTCCCCCTGCCCTGGGTTGTTGTGAAGACCAAATGAGATAATATTTGTAAAACACTGAGCATGGTGCCTTGTATGTAGTAGGTGTTAAATAAATCCTTATTCCCTTCTGTCCCCCTTTCTCCACCAACCTCCCTAGAAACTTCCCTTCACTGATTTATATAGGCAAATCACTAATTTATAGTGCTAAAGAGTTGCTTGTGACACTGAGAGAGAATGTGAATTGCAAATGATTATACAGCTGCTATGTGTTAGAGAATCCAAGGTCTGAAACCTAGTCTACTTGAACACTGACAATAATTAATGATTAGGATTCTATGTATGGTTAAAAAAAAGATGAAGATAAGCTCATACTGATTTTTATTAAAAAGTCAACTATTGCACTGCAGAGGATCTTTTTTTGAAAAATTTAAGAACAAATCTAGAACTCTACAGCAACCAAATAGATAAAATTACTGAGATACTGCTAAGGTCACTTCTCTGTTCTGTGTGGGGGCCACAAAATGAGCATCAATTTCAAAGAAGCATAGGGTCTAATGCAAGAGACTAGAATTTATTCTTTATAGAAGAATTAACTGAATAAATAAACCATAAAAGCTGGTAGTAAAAACCATAAAAGTATAACTGATAATAAATCTAAATAAATTTTGACAAATATAAATTAATAACAATGATGGTAAATACAAATAAATTAAACAAATCATGAAAACCGGTATTAAAAACCATAAAAGTATAAGCAATAATAAATATAAATTAATAACAATGGTTATAAATACAAATAATTTTAAAATAAACCATAAAGACTGCAAACTATAAAAACTGATTGAATGCAATCTCCAAGCAAGGCAGAGAAGAGTATATTACTTCTGTGATAATAAGGAAGCCAACTCCAAACAGAGATTGAAATTTTTTTCCAAAGGCTGGGTGGCAATTATGTCAAGAAGGACAACCTGATTAGGTTTTTTTAAAAAATCAGCCAGGAAATGAATAAATTTCTTGAATAGGAGAAAGCCACAATCAAGATGTAATTTGTGTGCTGAAGGCTGTGTTGCTCATTTTGAATTCTGCAACAAGAGGAATTTGATGATGTTGCATTTGTTCATTTCTAAAAGAAATTTAATTGTGTAATTAAATATATGTCAGCAAAGGGCTAGGGTTTTAATCATTTGATTATAAAGGATTCAAATTCAGTCAAATGATTGGTAACATGAATGTATACTGAGAGTTCTAATTTAAAGTTTACAAATCCATCGTCCAGGGACGTATCCTTACTGGCGGTGTGAAGAGATGGGAGAGGAGGGATGGCTGGCTAGCATAAAGCTGCTCACTTAATGGGCACCCAAGTACTGTAGGGCAGAAGCAGGCTACACATACCCGCAAAACTCCAAGGCCAGAATCAAATAAAATGTTATTGGGAAATGTATAATAAAATAAATTAAAATTTAAAAAAAGATAGTTTTAAATTTGTGGTTTTCTAAGTCAAAGTGCCTGTTCCTATTTGAGTTTGACACTACTGCTGTAGCAGATGTTTTCATAGTCATCACATCTATGAATTTGCTTTTTTCCACTTTATTAATCAGTTGAACCAACTATTTTAACCTCATGTGGACACAAGATAAGTTTCTCTGTATACAAAGTAGCTAGTCTTTTATGAGAGATACATCTACTAATTGATTTATTTATTGGATATCTGATTTATAAATGCCAAGGTTATAAAGTACAGTTCAAGAGAAGTTCATGATGGTGAACAAAGTATAGGAAAGACAAAGATGAAAATCCCAAATCTACAGTCATTTAAAAGATAAATTCTTTTTTTTCTTTCTGAAGAGTGAGTTGAACAGAGGTGAACCTCTCCCTCTCCCCTTTTCTAAAGAGAGAGCAGAAAGAACCCTGGAGCAGGAATGAGGCCTAGCTCTGGGACCTTAGGCCGCCACCTATGCTCTCTGATCCTCATGTGGCACATCTAAAAAAGGGAAGCTACCTTCTTCATAGTGTTTGTAAACTGTGGTGCTGGGCCTGAAGACAGTAAAACTCATTTTCCTGAATTCACATCTGGCCTCAGACACTTAATAGCTGTGTGACCCTGGGCAAGTCACTTAATCCTGTTTGCCTCAGTTTCCTCTTCTGTAAAATATGCTGAAGAAGGAACTGACAAACCACCTAACATCTTTGCCAAGAAAACCCCAAATGGAGTCATGAAAAATTGAACACAACTGAACAGAGAAACAAAGTGCTGTGTGAATATGAGCCGTTCTTCCTCTAAACTTGAATGAGGGCAATATTAAGATTGTGAGATCCTTTAGGGCAGAGATTGCCTTTACTTTACATCCTCAGAGCTTAGCCCAACATTTATCATACAGTGGGTGCTTAATAAACGTACGTTGATTGTCATTTGCCTTCTTATTTTTTTCTGTACGAGATACTTTTATACTACTATGTGCTATAATTCAAATTGAAATCAACAGAAGCAACAGTTAAATCTCCAAATTGTTAACACACATTTATTAAGTACTTTGTTCCTGTGAGGAGATAGGTTAGATGCAGAGGCAATAAATGTTTCCTGTCCTCTGGAGCCTTTCAGGCAAATTAGAGAGAGAAGACATTCCCAGAAAAGCGTCATATAAGGTGTCAACCAACAACACTAACACGTTAGAGGGCTATAAGAACTCAGAAGTGGGGAGATCACATTCAGCTAGATTATTCATAGAAAGACTCAGACAACAGATGGAATTTGAGTTGAACTTTGTAGTATAGGATGCAAATAGAAAGAAGAAGAGGTCATCTTAGGCAGAGGGGAAATCATAAGCAAAGGCCTAGGGACAGGAAAGAACATTGCACAGATCAGAATTCTGAATCCTGGTGACTCTGAACAAAGGGAATATTAAAGGTTCAGAGGTCATATCGTCTGTTTTTCATATATGGTATCAAGCTAATAAAATATAGCTGGAACAGGAAAGGACCGAAAGTTGAGACCTTGGTTCTTCTAGATTTGGCCCTGCAATTAGCTAGTCATGTAACTTAATATGTCTGAGCTTATGGATTTGTAATTTCCCAATGATTCCATTGGTGTGACTGGTTTCTATACAGGCCAGTTTAATTCTATGAGCATATGTAGTTTTGAGTCTTATTAGAGAATATCTTAATCTTTGTATGTAGGATGAAGTTTTTTTTTAAGTTTACCTAGCAGTTTTAAGATGAAAAAATTAGTCTTATTGGTCTTAAAAATTGGTTATAAGATAAAAAACTTGGTAGGATAATTGACAATTTATCCCAGGCATCAGCTTCCTGGAGACGTGAATTCTCCACTAGTGATCCTCTAGACTGTCATATCCACACCTTGTGATCCTTCATTGGCTTTCACACTGACACCTCCAAGGGTCTTCCTGTCCCTGTCTTGGGGCCTGCCTTCCTCCAGTTCCATGTCCCCCACCTGTCACTTTCCTCTAAGGGTTCAGAGATGAGATATGACTACCAGGGACTGGAACCAGATTTTCTAGGCAACAAGCCATCCCCTCTCTGGCACAACTATATCTTTGCCCCAGGAATGAGAGTTATGGTTCTGATGTGGAATAAATGAGAAGTGTTTTTACAAAAGGAAAATTGGCTAAATATGTGGAAAGGAATACTTAGAGACTGTTTCTTTTATGTGTTATTTTTCTTAGGTTTTCCCAATGGATTCTCTAACAGCATCAAACAATCAGTTTGCTATTGAGTTCAGCAAAATGCTAGCTGAGTCAGAGGAAGATGGAAACATCTTATTTTCCCCCTTGAGTATTATTACTGCTTTGTTCATGACCTTGATGGGTGCCAGAGGTAACACTGCAACCCAAATAGAACAAGTAAGTTGCCACATTCACCGATGGGTTTAAAAATAATCAAAGAAGTAATTTGTTTTGGACATGCAATTAACTTCTCACAAAATGTAAGAACTATTTTGTTTTTGTCCTTGCATCCCTAGTGCCATGCACAGTGCTGTGCACATAGCAAGCACCTATAACATTAACTTCTAAGAAAAATGACTGACAAAAATTTCAATAACAGCTCATAAATAAAAGATAGACTATTGCTAATTAATTAATCACTAAGATTAGGGAGTAACTTACTCAAAGACACACCACCCCCACACAACAAAGGGTAGATTTGTAAAAACTTCTTCAGTTGCCCCCTATATCAGCAGTGGTGGATGGAAGAAGAGCTTTATGACTTGGGAGAGTAGTACCTGTGGCCAGGAAAGTGGACAACCCTACTGGAAATCTAGACCATGCTAGTAACTTATTCACAGGGGTATCACTCAAGTTTATCTTATATGACATTTAAACTTTATCTATATGATGAATTTGATTGTCACTAACCCATTATCAATAAATGAGGGTACTAAGGAAAGATAGTTAGTCACTGCTTAGTGTGTGTTTGTCTTTCGTTGCTGAAGAAGACCATGCCATCAGAGAAATGGTGACATGACTTGTATTTGACTTTGTATTGAGTGAGGGAAGACTGTGTAGGTCACCAGCCTCACTTCTCCTCCAGAGCCATCTGAATCCAGTGACCAGATATTCATCAGGATGACTAGAGATGACCCAGGATGAGGCAATTGGGGTTAAGTGGCTTGCCCAAGGTCGTACAGGTAGTGAGTGTCAAGTGTCTGAGGTGAGAGTTGAACTCAGGTTCTCCTGACTCCTGCACTGGTACTCTATCCACTGTACCATGTAGCTGCTCCTGCCACTGCTTTCTGAAATCAAAAATGATAACAATAGGTGTAATAGATGTAGGTTTAGCTGGGGTTGTGCTTCTGACCTGCTTGACGTAAGGAGACAGGAGAAGGTTGCACTGATGTTCTATTAAGAGTTTTAGTTGCTCATCCTAAAAGACTCAGCTTGAAAACTGTGTTTTCTCACCAGCAATATGACATCTGATATAAACCTTCTCTCCATCTTTTTGGTCTTTATGTTTTGGGAATGTACATCAGTGTACCTTCTTTCTATTGTTCTTGGCCCAGGGATGAAGGAAGTAAATTAACTTTGTTCTCAGAAGGGACATCAGTTCCTTTTGTATCATTTCCTTTTAGCTCACTTACATGAGGTTTGGGGACCCTCATCTCATCCACATCCTTCCTGCTGACTTGCAAAGGAAACACCAAGATAGGGACAAAAGACACTAGGGCAATATCAACTACAGCACATGGAGATGCCAAACTAAGACAATCACGAGAAAAAAGAAAAAAATAGCACTCTATCACAACAATGTGCACAAGATAGAGCTGTCTGCGTTGTATGTATAGATGGAACTTACATCCATCCAAGACTTAGGTTCACTTTAAAAATAGGCATAAATGAAAGTGAATGATGAAGAATAAAATAACTTCATCCATAAGGCTAATTAGTTCTATCAATCAGTAAACAGGATAGTTGACTGAAAAGGTAATTGAAAATGCCGTCATCATCTCCTTCTGCCTGAAAAGAAGCACTAGAAGCAATCAGAATCAGGAAAACAATATATCCAACTAAACACTGACTTGATATAATTAAATATCGTTACGATAGTCATAAAAGTATGAAAGGCATATATAACTAAATATGCCTTTTATACTTTTTTATGACTATTGTAAAGAACTCCTGACTGACAGCTCATGCTATTTGATGCTATATCAATCATTTTAGCTAATTAGTGGCAGGTAATTGTACAATTGACTATAGAATATCAGATTGCATGAATGTATTATATAATTTTTTAAAAAGATTTTTAAATGAATATTTTTTTAAAAACTTCCACTAATTTTATTTCTGCAATATAATTACAGGTGCTTCAACTGCACAAAGTTACAGCAGCTGAAACAACCAGTCCTCGCTTTGAGAAGAAAAGGAAAATGGTATTTCCCATTCTCCCCACTGAAGTAGTCACTATTATTACATAGATTTTAGTAGGTTTCCTAAGCAGGCATGCAAAATAGACTGACCCTCAAAATGACAAACTTGTAGAAGTATTTGTTTCAGGATCTGCAGGTCTGGTTTTCTCAGTCCTGCTTCTTTGCCTTTTATCTTTTCTCTCCTTTCCATCAACTTCTCCTGCCCTCAAACTCATTATCACCTTTCCTTCGGAGTCTATACTTCAGGACGTTCGTAAATAACCAGCAATGACTTCTAAAATTCTGTACTAACCTAACTGGAGGTCAGGAGGAAATTCTTCTTCTTCCAGTTCAAATATTTGCAGCATCTTATCTTCTGATGACACTATCTACTCTGTGAGCAGCATATCAGAAAACATTGTTTAGCGAAGATATCTTAAGCCTTGCACATGTATGTAAAAATTCAATGGTCTAATTGTTTTCATTTAAGCGTTTTAACACACACCTTGTCTTTTAAAGGAACTCAACCCAAACAAGGCAGAAGGCATATTTTCTGACTTCCAGGCACACATCTCAGAAATCAACAAACCCAACAATTCCTATGTGCTGAAGACTACCAGCAGGTTATATGGGGAAAAAACTTACGCCTTTCGTTGTGTAAGTTTATCCGTGTATTGGGCCTATGATTTAAGTTCTGAGGAGACTCAAAACCCACAAAGAATTCTCATAGAGATTGCCCTGAAAATCAGATAAGAGAGGTTGTATCTTGATCTCATAGCTAGTAAATGTCAGAAACAACCCAGGTCTTCCTGACTTCAAATCGAGTGTCCTATATGTTACCTATGCACTGTACAATGTTCTTATACTGAACTGAAGTGAAACAGTTCAATAACAGGAATCAGCAGCAAACATCGACATTAAGGCCAGTCTCCCAGTGATGGCTGCCTCTGAGATGAATTCCAGGTGAAGGTGTGGTCACTAAGTGAGGCCAAATGTTTGGTTTTCAGAGACTATCTCCTACCTTTCTTTTGCTATGTCATACTGCTGAGAGTTCCTGGATAATGATAATTCCCAATGGTAGCTAAGCTGAGCAAAGAATAAAGTATTTGACCTGATGATCTGAGTTCAAATTTGACCTAAGATATAAGCTACCTGCGTGACACTGGACAAGTCACTTAACCTCTGCTCCAATTTCTTCAACTGTAAAATTGGAATAATGACAGCACTTATGTGCCAGGGTTCTTGTGAGGGTGAAATGAGATAATATTTGTAAAGAGCTTATCACAGTACCTGGCAGATCATAGGATCTTAACAAAAGCATGTTCTCTTCCCACTGGTAATATTCTAGAAGCACTGTATCTATGTAGGGAACACATGCAAGAACCCCATTTTTCAAACTATACCAAAAGGCCCAAATAAATAAAAAAGTAAGTAAATAAATAAAATATGTATGATCATCCTTCGTTGCTGAAGAAGACCAGGCCATCAGAGAAATGACGACATGACTGGCACTTGACTTTGCTTTGAGTGAGGGAGGGCTGTGGAGGTCACCAGCTTCACTCCTCCTCCAGAGCCATCTGAATCCAGGGACCAGATATTCATCAGGATGACTGGAGATGACCCAGGATGAGGCAAGTGGGGTTAAGTGACTTGTCCAAGGTCACACAGGTAGTGAGTGTCAAATGTCTGAGGCGAGATTTGAACTCAGGTGCTCCTGACTCCTGCACTGGTGCTCTATCCACTGTACCACCTAGCTGCCCAAATAAATAATAAATAAAAAATGAAAAGTTGCTGGGTACTTGCTAATACTACTGTTTCAAAGAAAATTCCAGACAACCACAGAGCTCACCTTGGTTTCTACAGTAGCTATAGGAACCCAAGCAAAATCTCTTACTTCATTTTGTTGCATGGGGATCACCCCAAGAAAAGAGAAAATGACAGTGAGATAAAGGAGAGAAACAGTGGGTAGATTGTCTTCCTTCTACACTGATGATAGTACTTAGCTGGTTAAATGACTTTCTAGAACTGAAGGAGAAAATAGAACCCCCTTGGGGTCAAGAGGCAGAATGTTCATCTAATTTTTGATAGCTTGAATGTTAGGTATTGCTTGACGAGCAGTTTCTTAATAAGTGTTGGCTGAATGGATAGACGACTTCAGATGCTGAAAGCTAGCTTCACCTATATTTTTCAGGAATATCTGGAAAACATGAAAAAATACTTTGGTGCAGAGCCACAATCTGTTAATTTTTTGGAAGATGCAGAGCAAATCAGGACACAAATCAATTCCTGGGTAGAAAAGGAGACCGAAGGTAAGTTGAAAGATTTGTTTCCCTCACCTTTCATTGAATAATTATTGGTTGGACTTTCATTTATCTATAATTTGAAATAAAATGACAAAATTGGGTTTAATATTTGTGTTATTTGGTCTTTTATCCAAGGCTCAAGTTAGCTAAGGTCAGAGAGGGTCTGGGCACCAATTGATACATATATTTGGGTCACGGCAACTCAGGAACATAGTTTCCTAAGGTATAGAGATGTTGTGCTATGTTATACCTAGGAAACGTACTCAGAAAAAGTCAAAGCTCATTGAAGATGAAGTATATGTCATTTCTAGGCTCCTGTGTTTCCTTAATTAGTACCCTGATGGTTTACTTAATCAGTACCATGGTGACATGATAGAAGTTCATAACCTTTCTCACTCTGCCTGTGTCTTGCTTTGTCTTTATTAATTTGTAGCTTTAATTCATTAAAAATTGTAATTTAAATTAACTTCCATTCCACAGAAAAGTATCTGACCTAGTTTTCTTTTATTAAAATTAGATCTTAAACATATAACTCACCCATAATTTCTGAAAGAATGAGCATTGATTATATACTTGCCACATGACATAAGAGTTGTCTGAGGCTCCAAGTGACTTGCTCTTGGTGACCCCTCGTGGCAGTTGCCAGCAATAGCATTTGAACTAAGTCTTCCTTGCCCCAGGGCAGTTAGGTGGTGCGGTGGACCTCATGTTTGTCTTGGAGTCAGAAATACTCATCTTTCTGAGTTCAAATCTGGCCTCCGACTTGAGGTATTATAGTATTTGTGAATGTGCCACTTGTCTCCTGCTAGACTGTAAAGGGATGATTTGGGATTTATCTGTCTCTACAATACCTAGTGGGTACACAGTAGATAGAGTACTGGGCCTAAGTTCAAATCTGGCCTCAGCATTTGATAGCTGAGTGACCCCAAACAAATCACTTAACCTCATTTGCCTCAGTTTCCTCATCGGAAAATGAGCTAGAGAAAGAAATGTCCAGCCACTCCAGTATCTTTGCAAGAAAACCCTGAATGGGGTCAGGAAGAGTCAGACCCTACTGAAAACAACCAAACGACAAGGAACAACTTTCCTTACTCCAGCGGTAACAGATTATCTAGCAGCTTCACTATACTGTCTTTCACAGCAGCTATATCAAACCTATTTTGTTTTAGAGAAATACCAAAGAAAGGGGGAAAGACAAAAGGAAATTGAGAGCAAGGATAAGAAATTGTTTCCTATTTGCATTAATATCTGTATTTCAACCTGCAAGTTTCCATTTAAGGGCATAAAGAAATATAGCAAGTATAATTGTTAATGACACTTAAGTTGTGGTCTTTGTTTCACATCTTAAGTTCACTAATTAATGTGCTGGGTTCAGAGTGCTACTCCTTGCATAAGCCAGTATCCCTCACCAGCTGCATACAGAGATCCCATTTTACTAAGCTAGTTAATTGAAGCTTCATTTTAAAATAGAAACGATGATGGATGGATCTGTTGAGTTAGAAGAATGGAATTGAAGTAAGAACCAGGTCTGAGGGCAATGTGGCTTTCATCTGGGAGCCTTACTGAGAGGAGGGTTGAGAACTGTCACCCTTCAAAATTACCGGAGTTACTTGAAATTCTGGGGATTTTCCAGCTTTGCTCTGTTAGCAAGGGGCCTCTGGGAAAAAGCTAACTTTGTGCTCATGTACAACCTACCAAGAATTCTCATGGCAGAAATCCTCATCAGAGAATGGTCATACAGGTCACTAGTAGGACTGTGGTTATTTCAGATGTGCTTACCCCCAGCTGCTGCTTGCTATTCTGTTTGAAATGTGTGACAGGAGATCCTTGTGTCTGAGAGATGCTGCCAGGGTGAGTCGAACAACTTGTTGAAGTTAGTGTGAAGGGAAAAGGTGAACTCTATGCAAACTCTCAGATCATTTGAGAGGTCATTTGGCAGCATCACTAAGTACCCTAGTTGAAGGAGAAATTCTCTATAGACACAATAGTAAGCCATCCCCTCCTCTTTTCTCACAAGTTTATCACAGACCAACTGAAGTGAGGAGTCTTCCTATATCCAGAGAATCTGGATCACCCACAGCCTCAGGGAAACATTGCTCCATACCCTTCCTTCCACACACCTGCTGGGACTAGTGGAGAATGTGGATTGTACCTCTTTAACTTTTAACCACTCTTCTAAAGTAGAGCATGACAGAAGCCTAGGGCACAAGTGCGCATGGCTTACTCAATTTTCATTTACCTGTAAACATACACATTTCTTGATTGCCAACTATGTCCATGGTGCTAGGTACTGTGTTGTTGTATCATTGTTTAGTTTAGTCATGTCCAACTCTTTGTGATACCATTTGGGGTTTTCTTGGCAAAGATACTGGAGTGGTTTGCCTTTTTCTTCTCTAGTTAAATGAGGAGAAAACTGAGGAAACTGAGACAAACAGGGTTAAGAGACTTGACAACTTGACCAGGGTCATACAGTTTGTAAGTGTCCGAGTTCAGATTTGAACAAAGGTACCAGAGAAGTTTGCCATTTCCTTCTTCAATGTGTCCCCATTTTAAAGATGAGGAACTGAGCCTACAGGGGTTAAGTGACTTGCCCAGGGTCACACAGCTATCAAGTGCTGAGGCCAGGTTTGAACTTAGGCCCAGTGCTCTATCCACTGTGTAGCTACTAGGTACAATTTCACAGGAGACAGGTGGCACATTTACAAATATTATAATAATACCACTTACAATATGATTAATATTAATAAACTTAGTTGGTAATATTTATTAAGCACCTACTGCATTCCAGGTGGGACAACTAGGTAGAACAGTGCACCAGAGCACCAGGCCTGGTCTCAGCTACTTGCTAGCTGTGTAACCCTGGGCAAGTCACTTAACCCCTATTACCTCAGTTCCTCATCTTTAAAACGGGGACATACTGGAGAAGGAAATGGCAAATCACACAACATTTCAGACATTGTATTAAGTACCAAGGATACAAAGAAAGGTAAAAGATGCTCCTCAGCTTTGAGAAGCTAATGTTCAGGACAATATGTAAAGTACAGTGCACAAACAAGCTCTAGACAAGTAAGCATGAAATAACGAACAGAAAGAAGGAACTAGAATTGGGAAGGAGTAGAAAAGGCTTCCTATAAAATGTGGTATTTTATGTGTGACATCTCTCTGTACTGTTTCAAAACATGAAGAATTCTCTCATTTTCCGCTGCCTTGGAGCATCCTCCTGTGATTTCAGGTGTGGGTCACTTCCCCCAAGTCAAGGTCATTCATAGAGATTCACTGCCTCACAGAAGCTTCTGGGGGATGGGAGGTCATTGGTTGGCAAGCATCTTCTTTGGGAAGTCGAGTCGCCCATTCAGGATAGTTGTATTAGAAACCCCAGAACACATGGAAACTTTCCAGGCTGCTCATGGCATGATCACCTGTTATCTGGGTTGGGGATCATGAGGAAGTCCCATATCAGCAACCCCTTCTGTCTGAGCAGTGGTACCCTCCCAGTTGTTTCCCAATTACTCATTCCCCTCCCTCCTTCCCCTTCTACTCTCCTCCTACCTTTTAAGATTAGGCAGACTGCTTAAGTGTAAAAGTAGTGTGGTATTTTTTAAAAGAAAAATAAAAGTAACACACCAGAAGTGAAAATAAGAAACCATACTTAAAAAAAACTAATCAAATCATCTCTAAATTTTCCACCTATCTGTTTACTTTGCAAGCAACAGAAAACAAAAACATTTTACTGTTTACAATGACAGCTAAGATCTGAACCTATGACTTTTTGCAAGAATTTCTTTTCTCTGGAATTTCGTAAATTTCTTAAGGAATGAAAGGCAAAGAATCAGAATAATCTTAGCCAAAAAAGGCCTTGATTAAATGCAGATAGGCCCATGAATATACCACAGTCAAAAATCGACTTCCTTGCTCTTTTAGGCAAAATTGTGAAGCTTCTCCCAGATGACTCTATTGATTCCATGACCAGATTGGTTCTAGTGAATGCTATTTATTTTAAAGGAAAATGGAAAGAGCAATTCAAACCTGAAGATACAACCGAAAAACCTTTCAGAGTAAACCAGGTGGGTCTCTCAATTTGGATATTAATGATCAATAACCATCCTTAGAGGGCATGGTGAATATGATTCTATATTGAAACCCTTACCACACTTCCTACCTATGTTTCTCACTTAGCAGAGGCATGAAATTAGATGTTCTTTACACTACCATCCAATGATCCTGTAAAACACGGAACTTCCTTATTCCATAACCCTGACCACACTCTCCCCCAGACTAACACTGGCCTTGGCAGTCCAAGGACATAGACAGACTGATCTCCAGAACTGTGCCCCCACCAAATACCCTGGGAACACCTGGTCCCTCCAAGCATGGTATAGTATATAGTATCTAGGGATAGGAGATGGAAGACAGAACTCCCAAATGAGTAATATCACAGATCTCTTTGAGATGAGACCAGAGCTAGCCTGGTATAGAGCTCAGGGTGGGGAGAGGCACTCAGTGAGGGTATGTGTGTATGTGTGTGTGTGTGTGTGTATACATATATGTGTGTATGTATATATAGAAATATATGTGCATATATACATAAACACACAGATGAGTATATACATTACATGTATCTTTATAAGATAAGAAATGATAAATATATTTGTATAAATATATTAATTTCATGTTATATGATAAATACATTATGTATTTTTAAATAAAATATTTACCTAAATAAATGTATATTTCCTCACTTCCTTTAGAATCAAGGAATCAGGGAAGACCTAGAGGTACATCTATTCTAATCCCTTCATTTTGCAGATGAAGCAATAGGCTCAGGCTCAGAGATATGAATAATGTGGTTTCATAGTATTTAGAGCAGGCAGGAAAGAAGGAAGAAGGGAAGGAGGGAAAAACAAGATAAGAAGCAAGCATTTGGCAGGCACATATATGGCAGGCACAGTGCTAAATTCTTGACAAATATCTTATTTGATCCTCAGAAGATCCCAGGGAGGTAGGTCCTATTAAAAAGCTGATGAAATGGTTAAGTGGCTTACCCAGGATCATATAGCTAGTGCATGTCTGAGGCTGGATTTTTGAACTCAGGTCTTACTGACTCCAGGTCCACTGTGCTATCTACCTATTAACCAAGCAATCCATCTATAAACATTTATTAAGCACCCTATGTGCCAGGTACCATCCTATGCACTGGGAATACAAAAAGACGCAAAAGAGAGTCCCTGTCCTTATTTAGTTTAAAATTTAATGGGTCTGCCTCTTAAGGGATCATCCAGTCTAACTTCCTCATTTTATAGAAGTTACCCCCATTGAGGTGGAGTGACTTACCAAAGGTCTCTCTGACCCCAAATCTAATGCCCAATAGGCTATGTCATATAACCTTACCAAGGTCACATAGATCAAACTCTGACATGATTAAAGAACAATTTATCTGAAAAAGATTTCAGTAGACTTCAAGCTAACTATAAGTTAGCAGTGAAAAATCTAATATAGTCTTAGGTTGCATTGAGGGGAATAGTTTCCAGGACTAAGAAGGCAGGACCTGTGGTAAGAACACATCTGTAGAATTAGGTCTTGTTCATAGTAACACATTTTAAGAGGGTCATTGTTAAATTGGGGACCATATAGAAAAAGTTAACAAGAAAGTGAAGGGTCTCAAAATCATGCCATCTGAGGACTGAATAAAGGTACTGGGAATATTTAGCCTCGAGCTGTCTTTGAGTATTTGGAGAGTTACAATGAGGATAGGTTAGATTTCTTTTATTTGGCTGAAAAAGGCCAAAATTGGAGAAATATGTAGAACTTGCAAGAAAGAAGAAAATGTGCTATATTTTACCATACTATGTTAATTTACTTATATATTATATTTAACATATCAAATTTCACCAAAATTTGTAATTTCTTTCAAAAGCAATTATGATACAAATAAACAGTTGTGTGAAATGGAAAGCACTCTTGCTGAAATGGAAACTTCACTTGATTAAATAAGAGAATTTTGACTTTGGAATTAATACTATCAGCATGAAATTAAAATTTAAAAAATTATTCAAAATTTGTTTGAAATTAAAAAAAATTAAAAGCATCTTTAGTTCTTTTCTCAGTTTATGCCAAGTTTCATAATAATAGCTAGCATTTATGTAGTGCTTTGTTTGCAAAGTGTTTTACAGGTATTATCTCATTTGATACAATATTTTTGTGAGGTTGGTGTATTAGTATCCTCATTTTACAGAAGAGGACACTAAGGCAGAGATCGGTTAAATGAGTAGATAATAGGGGTCTGAGGAGACATTTGAATTCAGATCTTCCTAAATCTATCCAAGTCACAGTCCTATGCCTTTTTTCCACAGGTCAGAGACTGTCTGAAACACTCCCTTTTAGTGAAGCTTTGGCCTTCTCTTTCTATCAGGCACAGGGGGAGGGAAATCCCCCATCTTTGTGAAGCTTTCCCTAGTTAACTTTGTAGTTAGCTACAAATAAGTAGTTGCCTCCCACTTATTTTGAGTTGCAATATTCATGAATATTAAAACTGTTTCCACTAATTGGGATAAGGAACAAACCAATAATTTTCACAGATATAGAGGACTCCTGGATAAGGAAATTCCCTCTAACAATACTGATTGGAGCCTGCTCTGCCACTTAAAGTCTTAGAATGTGTTCCACTGAGAGGTCACAGAATACTGACTTGATCAGGTTTATAAGCCAATATTAAGGACAGGTAGAATTTAGATGGAGATTTTCATGGCTCTGAGGACAGCTGTCACTTCACTATACTATCTGACTTCTGCAACATAGAAATTACTTCATTCTGTTCATTGTAGGGGCAACTAGGTGGCACAAAGGATAGAGTCCCACTCTTAGAGTTAGAACCAACCTCAGATACTTATTAGCTGTGTGATGCTGGGCGAGTCACTCAACCCTATTTGCCTCAGTTTCCTCATCCATAAAATGAGCTGAAGAATGAAATGACAAACTACTCCAGTATCTTTGCCAAGAAAACTCCAAAAGGGATCGTGAAGAGTCGGACATCACTGAAATGACTGAACAACAGAACCTTATAGTTTGTATTCAGGACTAAGTGCTCTTGATCTTATAAAATCTTGTTTTCAGATCACAGCACCTTGTTGAGGTTGCCACGCAGAGACCGGCATTTCCACATTTATTTTCTATGCTTTTCCCTTGTACGAGCATCAGCTCAGAGAAAAAGTTATGTCTAGTTCACTTCTGTGAAGCAGGCGGCACGGTGGTATGTGTTTACTAGGCATTTGTGAAACAAAGATAAAGAACTAATGAATTTGGGGAAAATCATTTCAATGATCTTAACATCTCTTTTCGATAGAAGTAAAAATTTTATATGTTTTTTTTTTAAATAGACAACAATAAAACCAGTGAAAATGATGTCAATGAAATGCAATCTTCAAATATTTCACATTGAGAAGCCAGACGCCAAAGGCATTCAGCTTTATTACGGCAATGGTGATATAAGTATGTTTATAGTTCTACCAGATGACGTCAATGGCCTGAAAGAGGTAAAGTCATATATTATTCACAATAACGTAATAAGGCAGAATTCAATATTTCATCTGAGCAGAAGTAGTATAAGGCTGAAGACATCTGTGTTCATTAATTCCACCAATCCGTAACCCCAACTTCAGTGCTGAGTAGTATCTCTGGAATGGTATAAGAAACATTGAAGCTGGATCCATGCACATGACAGCAGGTTCCCAGCTGCCTTGTGACTCATGAAGGAATTAGCATAAGCAGTAGAGATTTGGTCCTTAATGCCATTCACAGGGCTGTAGAGACCCCATACAACTTTGTCAGTTCAAAGTCCAATTCTTCAGTGTGTCATGTAGATGCAAACTAAGCATAAGATAAACAATTCATATCTATGTCTATCCATCCATCCATCCATCTCTCTGTCCATTTCTATGTCTACATATGTAGGTATGCATTAAAATAGCCTCAGAAATTGATTTTTTTAAAAACTTCAATTGATCATGAAAACCTTTAATGGCTTTTCAACAAATTATTTATGAATCTTAAAGAAGGAGAATGCAATTAGTACTGTCTTCAGTGTCATCCTGTCTCCTCACCAAAAAAATGAAAATGGACAAAATAACATCTCAGTTCCCAGCCATCTCTAACACTTGATGTTATCAAAGACCTAATTTCTTTAACACCTTGGAAATAGGTTCATTATCATTTACATCAGGCCTGTACAACATATGACCCGCCAAAGGATTTCAGGCACCTTATGAAAATTATAGGGTTGCTACTTGTTTGTCACATGACCTGCAGCAACTAGCCATGGTCGATCTGTACCTAGTCTAACTTATCTGCGCCTGAAGAAGTTCACATATGTGCAGGTCTGGTTTACGTGGTCAAATTAAATATCCAAGATACCAAACAAAATTTTAATAGCTAGTATTCATATAGGAAATCGCCAAAATCTTAGTACAATTTTAAGCCATTTGCTCTTAATACCTTAAGCCTTAATAGTTTAAAACTGCACTAGTTATAAACTTAATGCTTTACAAAGTGATTTACAGTATTTTCTTATTCAACACTCACAACAGTTTTATGAGGTAGTTGCTATTATTATCTCCACTTTACGCATGAGGAAACTGAGGCACCAAATAGGCTACCAAAATGACTGTTTCTTTGAGTTGCTGTCTAATTTCTTTTTTTCCATGAACTGTGAACTAAAACCATGTATTTGCTTTTTAAGGTATATATTAAATTTAAATCAATATAGCCCCCAACTGTACCTTCTTGTCTTTTTTTCTGAACTTTCTTCTGCTTTTTTCTGTATATTTTAAATATTTCATTGATACATTTTCTTTTCATTACTATCACTGTTCACCCAATTCTTTTTTATTTTTATCGAATATTTTTTCCAATTACATGTAAAAACTATTTTTAACATTTGTTTTTTAAAGTTTTGAGTTCCACATTCTTTCTCTTCCTCTCCTCTCTCCTCCTTGAAAAGGCAAGCAATTTGATATAGATTATACATGTACAGTCATGCAAAACATATTTCTATATTAGTCATGCTGTAAAAGAAAACAAAGACAAAAAGAAACCCAAGGAAAATAAAGAGAAAAATTTAAAGTATGCTTTGATCTACATTCAGATATTATCACTTCTTTCTCTAGAGGCAGCTAGCACATTTAATCATGAGTCCTTCAGAATTTAGGTAGAACTGTTTGTGTGTGTGTGTGTATGTGTGTAAGTTTTCAGCTTATTAGATTTTCCTACCATGGGTAATTAATATTTTTTTCCAGTTATTTAGATTTGACTTTATTTCTATGTGAAAAGTGTCTTGTAATTCTGTTCATATAGTTATTGGGTTAGTGGCAGGTAGAACCTAAGTATTTTATATTGTCTTGTTATTTTAGATGGAATTTCTCTTTTAATCTCTTCCTGATGTACTTTGTTGTTAATGTATAGAAATGCTGAGATTTATATAGATTTATTTTATATCCTTCAAATCTGCTGAAATTGTTATCTCAACTAGTTTTTCAATTGATTCTTATTGTTCTTTAAATATACAATCATATTATCTGCAAAGTGATGGCTTTGTTTCCTCATTGCCTAATTTTATTCTTCCAATTTATTTTCCTTGTCTTATTACTATAGCTAGTATTTCTAGTACAACACTGAATAATAGTGATGATAACCCTTGATCTTATTGGGAAGGCTTGTAGCTCACCTCCATTGAGGATAATGCTCGCTGATGGATTTAGATAGATACTACTTATCATTTTAAGGAAAGCTTCATTTATTCCTATGCTTTCCAATATTTTTTTTAAATAGAAATTAGTGTTGTATTTTCTCAAAAGCTTCTGTATCTATTGATATATTTATATTATTCATGGTATTTTTATTATTGATATAGTCAATTATGCTGATATTTTTCCTAATATTGAACTAGCCTCACATTCCTGGTATAAATCAATTCTACACGGTCATGGTTTATGATCTTCATGATATATTGCTGCAATCTCCTTGCTAGTATTATATTGAAAAATTTGGGGATCAATATTCACTAGGAAAATTGGTCTGTACTTTTATTTTTCTGGTGTTGCTCTTCCTGGTTTAGGTATCAGCACCATATTTATGTCACACAAGGAGGTTGGCAGGACTCCACCTTTGCCCGTTTTTTCCAAAGAGTTCGTGTAGTGTTGGAAAGAAGTTTTCTTTAAATGTCTGTTTGTTGTTCTTGTCCTTGTCCTTCGTTCTCCAAGAGGACCATGACATCAAGATGATGACATGACTTGCACTTGACTTCGATTTGAGTGAGGAAGGCTGTGCAGTGTCATCAGCCTCAATTTCTCCTTCAGAGTCATCTGGGTCCAGTGGCCTGGAATTCATGAGGATGACTGGAGATGGCCCAGAATGCAATGCAGGATTTTGACCATTTTAGGCTCAGGTCTTATCAGATTCTCACTCTGAGTGACATACACCCATTCAATGGACAGGCCTCTTTAAGTAGCTACTCAAGGGATGGCCCCTTCTAATAAAAGAAAAAATAACCAAAAAATCAAATTGGGAGGGGAAGACCCTCAGCACAGAGAGTGATTACTCAGTGTCTGGTGGAATTTACTTATGAATCCATCTAGTACTGGAGATTTTTTTCTCAAAGAGCTCATTTATGGCTTATTTAATTTATTTCTCTAAGATAAGATTATTTAAGTATTGTACTTCCTCTTCTGTTAATCTGGGCAATTTATATTTTTGTGTTTATTTATTTTACTTAGATTGTCAATTCTTTTGGCATATAGTTGGGCAAAATAGTACCTAAGAGCATTAATTTCATCTTCATTAGTGGGGCATTCATCTTTTTCAGTTTTGATATTAGAAACTTGATTTTCCTTTTTTTATTTAGTTAAATTATGCAAAAATTTATGTTTTTATTGTTTTTTTCATAAATGAGCTCCTAGATTTTTTTATAAATTAGTTCAATGTTTACCTTACTTTCATTTTTATTAATCTCTCATTTGATTTTCAGGATTTCCAATGGTATTTAATTAAAGATTTTTAATTTGTCCTTTTTGTAGTTGTTTTTTAAGTAGGCTGCCCAACACACTAATCTGCTCTTCCTCTATTTTACTGGTGTAAACATTTTAGATATATAAATTTTCCCTTAAGTACTGCTTTGATTGTATTTCACAAATTTTGCCATGTTACCTCATTGTTATCATTCCCTTTAATGAAATTATTGATTGTTTCTATGTTTATTCTTTAACCCATTTATTCTTTAGGATTAGATTATTTAGTTTCCAATTAATTTTTAATCTATATTTCCATGGCCTTTTATTGAATGCAATTTTTATTGCATTATGATCTGAGAAAGATGCATCTCTTGTGAGGTTTCCATGTCCTAATACCTGGTCAATTTTTGTGAAGGTGCCATGTACAGTGGAGAAAAAGGTATACTCCTTTCTATTCCCATTCAGTTTTGTCCTGAAGTAAATCATATCTAACTTTTCTAAAATTCTATTCATCTAAATTCTTGTTTAGTTTTTGGTTAGATTTATCTAGTTCTGAGAGGGAAAGCTGAGGTCCCCCACTGGTATAGTTTTAATGTATATTTCCTCCAGAAATTCATTTTTTTCCTTTAAGAATTTGGATTCTATATTGTTTGGCACATATATGTTGAGTACTGATATTACCTCATTGTCTATGGTGCCTTTTAGAAGACATAGTTTCCCTCATTATCTCTTTGAATTAGATACACTTCTACTTTTCCTTTATCTGAGATCATGATTGCTATCCCTGCTCCTTTTCTTTGACTGAAGCATAATATATTCTGCTCCAGTCCTTTATTTTTACTCTGCATGTGTCTTTACTTCAAGTGTGTTTCTTATAAATAATATATTGTTAGATTCTGGCTTTTAATTCACTCTGATATGTGTTTCTGTTTTATGGGTGAGTTCATCCTATGCATGCCTATTCAGTTATGATTATTAACTGTATATTTCCCCCTCATTTCCCTTACCCCTCCCCAATTTATTCTCTCTTTTGCTCTCTCTTTTTACCCTATTACTCTGCAAAAGTCTGTTAGGCTTCTGACCATTGCCTCCTCCAATTTATCCTCCCTTCTATCAGCCCCTCTCCTCCTCTTGTTCCCCTTCCTTCCTATATGACGAGATAGATTTCTTTAGCCAACTGAGTGTGTTAAACTTTCTTTGAGCCAATTCTAATGAAAGTAAGATTCAAACATTGTCCCTCCCCCATCATGGCTTCCACAGTAAAGGCATCTCTTTTATATGAGATAATTTAATCCATTCTACCTCATCCTTTTCCTTTCTCCCAGTTCATCTTTCTTTCTCACCTCTTAATTTTATTTTTTAAATCATTCCATTATAGTTAACTCACATCTGTGCTCTCTGTCTATATATGGTCCTTCTTACTGTCCTAATAATAATGAAGTTCTCAGGGGTTACATGTATCATCTTCCCACATAGAAATGGAAATAGTCTAACCTGATTGAATCCCTTATGATTTCTTGTTCAGGTTTACCTTTTTTATGCTTCTCTTGAGTCTTGAATTTGAAAGTTAAATTTTCTATTCAGCTCTGGTTCTTTCAACAGGAATGTTTGAAAATCCTCTATTCCATTAAATGCCTATTTTTTTCTCCTGAAGGATTATGCTGTTTTGCTGGTTAGGTTATTCTTGATTATAATCCTAAATCCTATTCCCTCTGAAATATCACAGCACAATCCCCCAATCCTTTAATGTAGAAGCTTCTGAATCTTATTTTATCCTGTCTGGGGGCTCCATGATATTTGAATTGTTTTTTTCTGGCTTCTTGCAATATTTTTTCCTTGACCTGAGAGCTTTGGAATTTGACTATAATATAATATAATGTTGCTGGGAGTTTTCATTTTGCAATTTCTCTTAGGATGTAATTAGTAGGTTCTTTTAATTTCAATTTTATCTTTTTGTTCAAGGATATCAGGGCAGTTTTTCTGATAATTTTTTGAAATATAATGTTTAGGCTCTTATTAATCATCACTTTAATTTTTTATCATCACTTTTATTCTTAAATTATCTCTCAATCTATTTTTTCAAGTTAGTTGCTTTTCTAATAAGAACATTCACATTTTCTTCCATTTTTTTCATTCTTTTGACTTTGTTTTTGTTGTTTGTTGATGTTATTAACTTCCACCTGCCCAATTCTAATTTTTAAGGAATAATTAATCTTTAGCGAGTACCTTCTTTTCTATTTGGCCAGTTCTACTTTGTCTTTCTTCAATGAATTTTTGCACCTCTTTTTCAACTTTTCCAATTCTGCTTTTTAAGGAAGTCTTCTCTTCAGCGCATTTTTGTGTCTCTTTTGCCACTTATCATTTACCATGGCCAATTCTTTTTTTAAGGTGTTCTTTTCTTCTATATTTTCTGTGACCCAAGCTTTTAACTCTCTTTTTATGGTTTTCTTGCATCATTCCTATTTTTTCCCCAATTTTTCTTCTACCTCTGTTTCTTTTTTATTTTAAAAATCCTTTTTCGAGCTCTTCCAGGAATTCTTTTTAGGCTCATGAGCAATTCACATTTTTCTTTGATACTTTGCATGTAGCTGTTTTGACTCTGTTGTATTCTGAGTTTGTGTCTTAATCTTCCCTGTTATTATAGTCACTTTCTATGGTCAGGTCCTTCTTTTGTTGTTTCTAGCCTATTTCTTGATCTATACTAAATTTGGGTTGTCTTTTCAAGGTGGAGGAAGCACTAGCTCAGTCTTCAGGCCTTTCTTGCTGTTGTTTTTGAGCTAGCTGCAGGGGTCTGTAGGTTTTCAGTTCTTCCAAGGTGGTATGAGTTCAGGAAAGATGTGGTCAATGATCATCTGACCTACACTAGTCTGTGAGTGACTTCAAGCACTCTATTCAGCCTTGGAACAGGGAACTGGGCTCCTGCACCTCTGCAGCTAATGCACTAGAGAGCTAGTGCTTCTCTTAGCTTTGGGACTGTGGCTGAGAACTGTGTATGGGCAATGTGGCAGAGTTCTGCACCCCGTGTCAGCAAAGGCTTCCCTGCTCTCTCTGTCTCGTTGTCCAACCCTCTTACCATCTGGGGGTCGAGAGCTCTTGGATCCACTGCTGCTACTACTGAACCACCTCAGGCCTGCTGCTGGCACCCTGGCACTACTTGGTTCTAGGTCTAATCCTGCTGAGACTGACCTTCTCTGTTCACCTGCTAAGTTGTCTTGGGCTAGAAAATTGTTTCACCCTGGCATTTTCTTGCTTCTGCTGCTCCAGAATTCAATTTGAGATGTTATTTTAAAGCTATTTAGAGAGGAATTTGGGAGAGCTCAAGTGAGTCCCTGCCATTATTCTGTCGTCTTGGCTTCGCTTCTTTAGCTTCCCCTTCTAAATTAAAAACTTTGTCTTTTAAAAGTAAATAAAGAAAAGCAAACGCACACATTATCCTAGTCTGAAAATATATGCTGAATAAGAAATACATTTTCACACTAGGACAATGTATGAATTCATCAAAAAGTAAGAATAATGCTTATTTCTGCTTATTTTCCACCTAGGTTAGTAGTCACATATTATATAGATATGTGTGTGTGTGTGTGTGTGTGTGTATGTATATATGTAGATCCTACCTGTATGTAACAGAGGTATCAAAGGTTTTAAACTTCTACTGTGAGCCTGAAAAGGAATTGTGTCTATGGGAAGCAAGCATTGATATTAAGACTCAATGGAAACTCATCAAACTATAGAGGTGTGGGAGTTCGTATTAAAACATATACCTTTATTATCCTTGCCTGGTGGGGTGGAGAGGGGTATTTCTAAAGATGCAGGCAACTGATTCCAAACTTTTGTTTTTATCTAATCACAATTTGATTTCTTCTGGAAACTTCCTTCTACATGGCAGAAAGTAATCCCTGAATATCAGAGCTAGAAGGGACCTCATAGGCTGACATATACCTGACAAAGAAGACCCTCTGAAGTATATACTTTCCACATATAGTCTGTGAAGACTTCTCAGAAGAGAGAAACCATTACCTCATAAGACAACTTTGAAGTAGTTCTAATTATTAAATAGTTTTTCTTCACATCAGATCTGTACTGGTCTCTGTAACATCTGTCCTAGTTCTGCCCTCTGGAACCAAATAGAACAAGTCCAATCCTAGTCTTCCATATGATAGCCATTTAGATATTCTGTCATTTTTAAATTTTGTCTTCTCTAATTTAGAATTCCCATTTCCCTCAATAGATTCTCACATGCTACTATTTTGAGACCTTTCACTATACCGTAGATATCCTTCTATAGAGATACTTTATAAATGCTCACCTTTCTATAGATACTCTCCATCTTATCATTGTGGGAACTAGAATTCAATGTCTTCCTCTATATGTTATCTTACTAGGGCCAATCTTAGTCCTGGACACTATCAGCTTTAAAATAAAACCTAAGATCAAAATGCTATTCCACAGGGTAGAACTGGTTCTCATAAAAAGAAACTAGTGGCCATTCCTAATGCATTCTTTCATTGCTTGTCTCTGTTTTAATGTGAATTTTCCATCTGTGATTGTTTTCAAATAGTCACTTATCATTTCCAATTTTGGAAATTGTTCATATCAGTCATCCATTTATCTCTTAGGGGAATAGTGCCAAGTATTACATACGAATGTCAATTCTTATAATATCTTGGATAGTAATAGCTACTATTATTGCACAGACACTGCCTAATCATACATTTACATAAACTCATAGAATGTTAATTTTGGAAGGGACTTCAGATCATCCAGCCTAGCCAGCCCACTGATTCTGTAAGGGAAGAAAGAGGTCAAGTGAGATTGCCAGGTTCATGCAGCATATTGGTGTGTGCAGCTAAGTAAGTTATGTCTAAACACCACTGCAGAAGATTAAGAGTCACAGAAGCACTCTGCACACCTGTTTTTCACAATTCCCCATCAGGCAAACTCTCAGGCTGAATTTTCAATGTCATCCATAATTCAAGATGAATTCCAAGGGCAAATGGAGTCAGAGGATCCAAAAGTGTATTTTAGACTTGAATTTATGACTCAGCATTATCATATTGTTGAATTGTATGTCCCAACAAGGGGAAAAATTCATCTTAGTATTCAAAAAAACCCTGAATACTAAAAAAAATAAAGCTATGTTTTGTTCTTGCCTTTCCTTTTTTATATCATACTAATTTCTAGGGAAAAGAATTCTTCCCCTGCCCCCAGATTGAACTCTTCTTTGTTACAAAGATATATAGATAAGCTAAAGCACCCCTTCCAGGGACTACAACAGACATGTCCTAATACTTCCTAAAATCCTGGGTTCTCTGGATAGTACCAGCGGGAGGAAGCTGTGTTTTATTATATGTTCTCTGGATCGTCACCCCATTTTCAATTACTCAGAGTTGAACTCCATTTGAAGGATTTCTTTTTATTTATGCAGAGTCCTACATACTTTTGGTTTTGCTTATTTCATTCTGCCTCAGTTTGATCTATTTCTCCATGTTTCTCTGAATTCTTCATTTTCTTTTTCTTCACAAAAATATTCATACACCAAAGATTTTCAGACATTCCTCAACTGATGCAAACCCATTTTGTTTCCTTTTCTTTGTTATCACAAACACTGTTACTAAGGATATTTTGGTCCATATGGGGCCTTTGTTTCTGTTTTTTTACGTTGCTGACGTATATGCACAGTAGAAGAATCACTGGGTCAAAGAGTAGGGACAAAATGGTTACTTTTCTTGCACGATTCCAAACTGATCTCCAGAACTGTTGAAACAGTGTAGAGTTCTATCAACAATGAATCAAAATATGTTAATTTCCACAGTCTCTCCATTATTAGCTGTTTTTATTTTTGGTTATCTTTGTCAATTTGCATGATGTGAGGTGAAACCTCAGAGTTTTGTAATTTGAATTCTCCATCAGTAATTATTTTCAAATAATCACTCTCTACTTTCAATTTGAAATTGTTTATACTCAGTTATCTATTAGGGGAATGGTGCTAAGTATTATATATTCATGTCAATTCTTATAATATCTTGAGTAGTACACTTCTATCTGTGATATTTATGCAAATGTTGTACCACTTAAATTCACTATTAATCCTGCCTTCACCAATTTGGAATTTATAAATAATTATATTCTACTATCTCTGTGCCACTGATTTTGATAGTTCACAAATTGAATATATTCATTTCTTTTTTTTAAATTGACAAGTATTTACTATTTTTCTCTCCCTTCTTCTTCCACTCCTAATCCCCCCCCAAAAAGAAAAACAAAAACCTTGTAACAAATTTGTATAGTCATGAAAGAAATGCAAGTCTATATTGGCTATGTCTAAAAATGTACCTCATTTTACAAATTAAGTCCATAACTTCCGTCATGAGGTGGATGCCATCCTTTATCATCAGTCCTCTGGAAGCGTAGTAAATCAATGTGTCTATCAGAGTCCTAAAGTTGAAAGAAAGTTGTTAATTTTTACAGTATTATTATTATAGTATAAATTGTTCTCCTAGTTCTGCTCCTTTCTCTTTGCATGAGTCCATACAAGTCTTCCCAGGTGTCTCTAAAACTGTCCTCTTCATCATTTCTCTTTTTAGTGTAACTGAATTTTTTTCTTTTCCTTTTAAATATTTTATGACCCTCTATTTTTTGTTCCATAACTCTAGCTGGAAAAGACAGTCACTTATGGGAAATTGAGTGATTGGACTCATGAAGACATGATGGAGATGTACGATGTGCAGCTGTACCTCCCTAAATTCAAGTTGGAGAATAGCTATGGCCTCAAATCTACCTTGATCACCATGGGGATGAGTGATGCTTTTAGTACAAGCCATGCTGACTTTTCAGGCATGACTGACAGAAAAAATCTATTCTTGTCAGAAGTTTTCCATAAATCTTTTATAGAGGTCAATGAAGAAGGTACTGAGGCAACAGCAAGCACTGCAGATGATTTTTCAGTTCGTATGAGACTCCCTTCCATAACATTCAATGTGGATCACCCATTCCTATTTTTCATTAAGCACAATAAAACTAACAGTATTCTCTTCTATGGAAGATTCTGCTCCCCCTAGATGTTGCCTCTCACTCATGTAGCAATATCAACTTCCAGGTCTAGAAATGCACCAAAGGATGGGAACATTCATTCAACCTGGAAAACTCCTTGACTACTTGCTCTCCTTCATGTAGCCTGGTTAATAAGAAAGTTATGATATAAATAATTTTGAAATGTGGCATGTTGTAAAAGCTGCCATCTTTGAACACAGTTAATACATGGAACTAAAATTTAGATTTTTATAACTCTGATATTTCTTGCTTTATTATAGCAATTTGCATTGTCTGCTACTATCTTTTAGCATTTTTGTGTTATGCCATTTGAGTGTTACACCATCTGGATGACTCACACATTCTTAATCTATGTGACATTGCGGCCACTATTTGCTGGATCATTTATCTCTGTTCTGCCTGTTTAAAAATTACCTATCCATCATTTGGCTAAAGAATTAAAAAAAAGACTCATCAAAGTCTTTGTCTTGTGACACAAACTCAGGTATATCAATTTATTAAGTAATTTCTCAGAGCTGATGCCTGCTGATAAAGCAAGATGTTCAAGAATATCATGGACAAATTCCTTCCTTTTTTAAGCAAGTGAACTTTTAAAGAAAGTGTGGTGAACAAAACGTATGTTCTGACATATGATTGACACCAAACAGTCAAGCAAGAATTTGTTGAGTAGCTATTATATGCCAGATATTGGCTTCAGATGATGAATCTTTTGGCCAAAGGACTTCCTGAAGCATATTGCCTAAAGTGTGAAGGTACTATAAGCTCTGTGATAGTTGCCATTCAGAAGACAGACAAAATCACTTACCTCTTGAAATATTGATGTATGAGTATTATTATTCACATTCTTGAGTAGTATTATTAAAATTCCTCTTGACTGTTAATTGGTTTTGTGAAAAATCCCTAATTCAGAATATTTATCAGTACTTTTCAGGTAATCTATTTCTGAAGATCTACTAGGGTCTGCTAAGTTGACTTTTTTCCTATTAATTTTAGAAGTATCAAAATGATAAAATATCTCTTGTTTGTAAAATGTAAATATTAGTCAAATATTCTTTTAAATATGTGGGAAGCTTCCACAGGAAAATGACTCCTGAAGAAGACTTGGTACTGTATTTTAAAATGAAATTTTCTTGTTAGAGTATCACAGCTACAATTTATGAACTTTTAAACATACTTTATATACTCAGTGTCTTATATTAATGGCAGCCAAATAAAAGGGATAATGATTCTATCTTTTATGGTAGGGTTTGGATGAATTTATTCATTTATGGATTTTATATCATTTTGGCATGGGAGTAGAGACAGGTAATACAACGATTGAAAGAAAAACAGCCATGCAAGAGTAAAGAGACACCTAGGGAAAATTGATTTCAACAGATTCAATTTCAAAAGAACCAAGTCTATTTCAAAAGAGGAAAATGAATCAAATTGTATTTTATCAGAAATGAAATTGTAACCTAGAAATTATATCTTATCTTGGGAAATGACTCATATTTATACAACTCTAAGGCTCACAAAGCACTTTTTTTTTATCCCAATCTTTTGAGGAGGGAGTGGAAAAGTATTATCACCCGCATTTTACAGTTGAGGAAACAGGTTGAGAAATGTCAAGTGACCTGTCCAGGACTATACAACTAGAAATTAACAGAGAAGAGATTGATTTGAATCTAGTTCTCTGAATTTCAAATCCCAAACTACTGATGAACTTGAAACTTGGAAGACCCAAGTTAAAGTCCCATTTCAGATATTTAACTAACTGTGTGACACTAGACAAGTTACTTAACTTCTTTCATCCTCAGTTTCCTCAACTGTAAAGTGGTTGTAATAATAGCACCTACTTCACAGGGTTGTTATGAGGATAAAATGAGGTAACACATAAAGAACTTTGCAAAACTCTAAGTGCTAAAGAAATTCTAGATATGTATGTTAATATCTTCTCCACTATAATGCATTCTCTTAAATATTGAATCACTGTTGCATTCTAGAAAGATTTGAAGTTGGAGTCAGACAACCTGGAGGAAATCTTTTGGAAATCACTTCACTTTAAGGGACTACTGTTCCATCATCAACAAAAGGTTCAATTAAATTATCTGTAAGGTCTTTCTGAATTGTAAATTTGTGAATACTGAAAATGTTTTATAAAGCATCACAAAATGCATTCATCAAAATAAAATGCTAATACTTTAGAAAAAAGAATAGGACCTACACAGCAAAACTCCCTTTCAAGTATTCCTGATGAAGAAATAAGAGTTGAATAGCAATTTTCACTTTCAAATACAAGATTTAAGCATAAAAAGAATAATATTAAAGAGATATCATAAGGGATGCAATACAAACTGTTTACATTTCTCCAATGGAAGATGATACATGTAACTTCTAAGAACTTTATAATTATTATTAGGACAGTTAGAAGGATTCTACATAGAGAGAGGCCATATGAGTGAATTTATTATGTTGGGATGATGTTAAAAAATGGATGGGCAAGAAAGAGGGATGCACTGGGAGAACAAGAAAAGGAGAGATAGAATGGGCAAATTTATCTCACATAAAAGAGATATTCAAGGAAGAGCTTTAACAGTGGAGAAGTGTTAAGGAGAGGAGATGGGCAACACTTGGACCTCATTCTCTTCTAAATTGGTTCAGAGAGAATGTGTGTGTGTGTGTGTGTGTGTGTGTGTGTGTATGCGTGAGCGCAAAACCCTAAATACACACACATATACATACTCAATTACCTATGGAAATATCTTACCCAACCAGGAAGTTGGAGAGGAAAGGGATAAAAGAAAATGAGCGGTCCCTAAAAGGGAAGGGAGATGAAGGAAGGAAGTGGTCAGAAGCAAATTCAATGTTAGAGGAAAGACAGGATGAGAGAGAGAGAGAGAGAGAGAGAGAGAGAGAGAGAGAGAGAGAGAGAGAGAGAGAGAGAGAGAGAGAGAGAGAGAGAGAGAGAGATAAACAAGAGAAATTAAGATAGAGGGAAACATACAGTTAGTGATATGAATGGGATGAATTCACCCAGAAAATGGAAACAGAAAGCAGAATGAATTAAAAACCTAAATCTAATGATACATTGTTTACAAGAAACACACTTGAAATATAGAGACACACATGAAGCAAAACTAAGAGGCTTGAGCAGGATCTATTATGCTTCAGCTGAAGCGAAAAAAAAAAAACAACCCAAAAAGATGCAGGTGGCAATCATTATTGCAGACAAAGTAAAAGCAAAAATTAAGAGATTAAGAGAGATAAGCAGGGAAACCTCATCTTTCTAAAAGGCATCATAGACAATGAAGCAATTTTCAGTACTAAACATATATGCACCAAATGGAAGAACCTCTAAAGCGTTAAAGGAAAAGTTAATTGAATTACAGGAGAAATAGTAAACTATACTAATAGGGAACCTCAACATTCCCCTCCCAGAGGTAGATCAATCTAACCATGAAATAAATAAGAAAGAAGTTAAGGAGATGCATAGAATTTTAGAAAAGTTAGATATGACAGACTTCTGGAGAAAACTGAAAAGAAACAGAAAGAAGTATGCTTTTTCTCAGATATACATGGCACTTCCACAAAAATTGACCATGTTTTAGGGCATAAAAATCTCACAACCAAATGCAGAAAAACAAAAATATTAAACGTACTCTTTTGGGATCATAATACAATTAAAAATTGCATCCTTCAAAGCATGGGAACATAGATTATAAATTAATTGGAAACTAAATAATCTAATCTAAAGAATGAGTGGGTCAAAAACATTGTAGAAATGATCAATCATTTCATTAAAGAAAATGAGGCAACATAATAAAATTTGTGAAATACAGCCAACGCGGTACTTAGGAGAAAATTCATGTCATTCAATGTTTACAGCAACAAAAAAGAGAAAGAATAGGTCAGTAAATTGGGAAAATTTGCTAGAAATTGATTTTAATGAACTCAATTTCAAAAGGACCAAGTCTATTTCAAAAGAGGAAAAGGAATCAAATTGTAAAACTAGAAGAAGAACAAATTAAAAATTCCAAATTAAGTGCCAAAATAAAAATCCTGAAAGTCAAAAGAGAGATAATAAAATTGAAAATAGCTATTGAACTAATAAATAAAACTAGAATCTGGTTTTATGAAAAAAAATAATAAAATAGATAAATCATTGGTAAATTTCATTTAAAAACAGTCTATCAATATTAAAAATGAAAAGGATGAATACACAACCAATGAAGATTAAATTTAAATAAATTATTAAGAGTTATTTTGTCACAATTATATGCCAGCCAAACTGATAATCTAAGTGAGCAGGACGAATATCTATGAAAATATAAAATAGTATCTATAAAATATAATACATAAATAAGAACAAAAATCACATTAATATCTCGGTAGATGCAGAAAAGGCTTTTGATAAACACCCCTTCCTATTTAAAAAAAAAAGCAACCTAGAAAGTATAGAAATAAATTGCACATTTTAAAAAATGAAACATAGTATCTATCTAAAACCAAGAGCAACCATTATTTAGACTGAGAATAAACCTGAAGTCTTCCCAATGGGGGTAAATAATGAGGTCCATTATCACCACTATTACTCAATTTTGTACTTGAATTGCTAGCTCTAGTAATAAAATAAGAAAAAGAAATTGGAGAAATGTAAAATAAAACCACATATATCATCAGCATTTTTTCCTAAATTACCAACAAAACCTAGAGGGAAAAGATAGAGAAACTAAATTTTAAAGAACTGTACACAATATAGAATATTTGGTATTGTCTGCCAAGACAAACTCAGGGACTCTATGAACACAATTACAAAACACTTTTTACATAAAGTCAGTTATTAACTACTGGAAAAATATTATTTACTTATGGGTAGACTGAGCCAATACAATAAAAATAACAATTCTAAGTTAATTTACATATCCAGTGCAATTGACATCAAATTACTAAAAAAATTATTTTATAGAATTCTCTATTTTATAGGAAAATTCTATTTATAGAATTCTACTTATAGAATAGAATTCTAGGTGTAAGGTGCAAGGTTCTGGTGCAAGGCTCTGAGAGGTCCAGCCCCTGCACCTTCCTATCCCTTTGGCCTGGGTTTTTTCTTCCTCAGCTCCTCTGGGAGTTTCCAGCCCTGAAGCAACTGATCTTTATCCCACACTGAATGGAAGCCCTGCCCCTGCAGCTTATCTGCATCTCAGCCCCCATTGCTGGTCTGGCAGAACTGGAGGTGAGGTGGTTGTAAAGAGGAGACTCTACTAAGATTCTGGGCACAAAAAAAATCTCTTCTTGCTCCTAGAATAGTGTACACATTTGATTGCACCACCTTGAAGGAAATGAGATCTTACAGATTCCCAGAGTATACCCTATTCTTGACAAAGGACCCAAAAGTCAAGTAACTGGTTGGGAAAATGCCCCCAAAAAGGGGGGAAAAATAAGATTACAGAAGGTTACTTTCTTGATGAACAGATATGTTCTCCCATCCTTTTGGATGAGAAAGAACAATGCTTACCTTCAGGGAAAGACATAGAAGTCAAGGCTTCTATATCCCAAATATCCAAAATAAATATTCAGTGGTCTCAGGCCATGGAAGAGCTCAAAAAGGATTTTGAAAATCAAGTAAGAGAGGTGGAGGAAAACTTGGGAAGAGAAATGAGAGAGATGCAAAAAAATCATGAAAAACAGGTCAACAACTTGCTAAAGGATACTCAAAAAAAGCTGAAGAAAATAACACCTTTAAAAATAGACTAACTCAATTGGCAAAAGAGGTCCAAAAAGCCAATGAGGAGAAGAATGCTTTAAAAAACAGAATTAGCCAAATGGAAAAGGAGGTTCAAAAGTTCACTGGAGAAAATAGTTCTCTCAAAATTAGAATGGAACAGAGGGAGGCCAATGACTTTCTGAGAAACCAAGAAATCACAAAACAAAACCAAAAGAATGAAAAATGGAAGATAATGTGAAATATCTCACTGGAAGAACAACTGACCTGGAAAATAGATCCAGGAGAGACAATTTAAAAATTATGGGACTACCTGAAGGCCATGATCAAAAAAAAAGCCTAGACATTATCTTTCATGTAATTATCAAGGAAAATTGCCTTGATATTCTAGAACCAGTAGGCAAAATAAATATCGAAAGAATTCACCAATCACCTCCTGAAAGAGATCCAAAAAGAGAAACTCCCAGGAACATTATAGTCAAATTCCAGAGTTCCCAGGTCATGGAGAAAATATTGCAAGCAGCTAGAAAGAAACAATTCAAGTATTGTGGAAATACAATCAGGATAACACAATTTAGCAGATTCAACATCAAAGGGCATGGAATATGATTTTCCAAAAGTCAAAGGAACTAGAACTAAAACCTAGAATCACCTACCCAGCAAAACTGAGTATAATACTTCAGGGGAAAAAAATTGTCATTCAATGAAGTAGAGTACTTTGAAGCATTCCTGATGAAAAGACCAGAACTGAAAAGAAAATTTGACTTTGAAACAAAAGAGTCAAGAGAAGCATGAAAAGGTAAACAGGAGATAGAAATCATTAGGGACTTACTAGAGTTGAACTGTTTGAATTCCTACATGGAAAGACAATATTTGTAACTCTTGAAACTTTTTTCAGTATCTGGGTAGTTGGTGGGATTACATACACACATACACACAAACACAGACAGAGAGCACAGAGTGAATTGAATAGGATGGGACCATATCTTAAAAGAAATTAAGGTAAATGGTGAGAGAGAAATGTAGTGGGAGGAAAGGGGGTGAAATGGAATGGGGTAAATTATCTCTCATTCAAGAGGCAAGCAGGAGACTTTTTAGTGGAGGGAAAAAGAGGAGAGCTGAGGAAAAAAAAACCAAGAAGTTTACCCTCATCACATTCGACTAAAGGAAGGAATAAAATGCACACTCATTTTGGTATGAAAACCTATGTTACAATACAGGAAAGTGGGGGAGAAGGAGATAAGCAAGGTGGGGGGGATGATGGAAGGGAGGGCAATGGGAGGAGGGAGCAATTTGAATTCAACCCTTGGGGAGGGACAGGATCAAAAGACAGAATAGAAACAATGGGGGGCAGGATAGGATGGAGGGTAATTCAGTTAGTCTTACACAACACGACTATTATCGAAGCCACTTGCAAAACTACACAGATATGGCCTATATTGAATTGCCTGCCTTCCCAAAGGGAATGGGTGGGGAGGGAGGGAAGGGGGGAATTTGGAACTCAAAGTTTTAGGAACAACTGTTGAGTATTGTTCTTGCTACTAGGAAATAAGAAATACAGTTAATGGGGAATAGAAAGTCATGTGGCCCTACAGGACAAAAGAGAAGATGGGGACAAGAGAAGGGAGGGATGATAGAAGAGAGGGCAGATTGGTGATAGGGAAAATTAGAATGCTTGGTGTATTGGAGTGGGGGGAGGGGATAAAAGGGGAGAAAATTTGGAACCCAAAATTTTGTGAAAATGAATGTAAAAAGTTAAATAAATAAATTTATATTAAAAAAATAATTTTTCAGTTAGGTGAGTAATGTGAAAAATGTAAGACCTGATTTTACTTGTTGTTTAAGTACTACAAAATTTTTTTTTTATTTGGTAGAACTAAATACCACCTTGTTACAACAGTGTATCACATACATTAAAATCATTCAAGATTCCATGGGAAGGTGTAACAAGAGAAAATACCTTATTTATTGACAGTCTGATAATAGCATCAAACCAGGAATGGCACAAGCAGATGTATGCTCAACAAAGTTGTTTACTTGAAAGGATGCACTGTAGTGCACAGGTCATTTACTGAAATAGATCAGGTCAGGTCATTTAGCTGTGGATGGTGAAATCTTTCAGGTGCTTGTTTGCAAAAGATGTTATACTTAAAGACTTAGCACATTGCAAACCTCCTGGATACTGTAATGACACATAGTTTGTCTTAAACATCCACACAAGAAAGAACAGGTGAATAAAGAATTACTGGTCAGATTTCAACATGTACACCATTACTTGTTCAGCAAGAGACTCTTAACCTGGAATAGTTTCCAAGTTGACTGAACAAGGCTGATAAAACAAGTATTTTCCAAATATGAACTATCTGTGAACAACGTGAACAGAAAGCTGTGGAAAAATGGAATATTCTCTACAGTTCTTCTTTAAGTCAGTTCTCTAACTGTCCTAGTTGCAGGTTAAATTTCAAAAGGGTTTCATTATTCATACATATTTGTGTATCTTCTAATGGATTGGGGAGGAGTATTACTTTCCTTGTGCGAAGTGGTTATGAACTTAGTGATCAGACTTCAAGTTGAACATTTTTCTTTAGCACCAAAGCAATAAAAAGATCTCACTCTTCAGGGACAAGTAAAAGAAGACATATTTGAACACAAATTCCATTAATTAACAATTAATTTTAACAATCCTACAGAGATGTTAGTCCCACTGAAATAGTTCATAATTTGGAAATTTGCAGGTAAAAGATCATGCCTGAATCAAAGTTAGTCTTTCTTCAGTTTCCAATGCCATAAATGTCTGCAGAGGGAAACAGGAAAAAATTCTCTCTCTCTCTCTCCCTCCCTCCCTCCCTCTCTCCCTCTCTCTCTCTCCCTCCCTCTCTCCCTCTCTCTCTCCCTCCCTCCCTCCCTCTCTCTCTCTCTCTCTTTCTCTCTCTCTCTCTCTGTCTCTCTCTATCTCTGTCTCTCTGTCTCTCTCTCCCTCTCCCTCTCCTTCTTGCCCCTTTCCCCCTCCTCCTCTCTTTCTTCTCTGTCTCTCCCCTTCTCTCTTTTTCCCCACTTCCTTTTACACTCCATTCCCCTCTCTCCATTCTCAGTTGACCAGAATTTGAATTCCAAGATGACTAATACATCTTTGAAAGCTTTAAGCTCGCAGTTTTCACTATTTTCCCCCCTGTGGGCCAATCTGACTACAGGAAAAAAGAAACCAAGGTATTCTGTCATCTGAACAGGGAAGCAGAAAGTCAAAATGGAAGCATAATGTTGCTCTATAACAGTTTGAATTTCCCTGAAGAGTGGAGTCAAATGTGTGTTTTAGATGTTTAGGCAAATTGTTTAGTATGGTTTTCACTCCCCTTTCCCCTCTATCCATTTCTCCTTTTCTTTTTCTATCTTTCTTCCCTGGAGAATTGTTCTTCCCAAATCACATGTTACCATTAGAAACACCCTTTATCTTTCAAGAAGAGAACTTAGATAAGTCATATATACCCCAGAAATGAGTAAACAAAGGATTCTGGGATAAGAGCCAGATGACTGATCCTGAAAATTGTTTCAGGTAATTGTTGTAGAAGCTCATGTAGAGATCTTTATTGACTAAGGAGCCTGGGTAAGCTTTGTGGTGGAAATAGTATTTGAAATGAGCTTTGAAAGAAAGGTAGGATATATGTAGGTAGCATGAAGAACATTCTATGCAGCAGGTGCAGACATTAGGAGCATATGCATTGACATAAGGAAGCAGACAGCTTTGTTTAGGAGACCAGAAAGAAATCTTATTAATTAGTCATATTTCCATTTAGGAAGCAAGAAATTGAATGGAAAGTATGCTGTAAACATCAAAGCACTTTCTAAATATGACTTATAATGATGATAATAATCAACAAAGCTGAGTTTATTTGCTTTTCTCCTGTGCCATAGTTTTTATTTTTTTATTACTGTTTTTTTTTTCTTTTAGGAAGGCAGCTAGGTGGTACAGTGGATAGAGTGCTAGACTTGGAGTCAGAAAAACCTGAGTTCAAATCAAGCCTTAGAGCTTTATAAGCTACATGACCCGAGGAAGGTCAGTTCACCTCTGTTTGCCTCAGTTTCCTCTATTGTAAGATGAAGATAATAATAGCACCAACCTTTCAGGGCTGTTTTGATAATCAAGTGAATTAACATGTGAAGTGCTTTATATACGTGAAAGTAATGCGGTGTTTGGACCCCAGCACTAGAACCATTTCTCTCCCTAGCCCAAGACCATGTCTCTGGCAGTAACTCATGAGTGGGTCCCAGTGAGGCAGACTCTCTCTCTGCCAGAACTGACCTCTGTAGAATTTCTCTCATCTTATACCAGCAGAACTATCAGTACTGATTTCCACCATTAACCATATACAATCCAGAGGTCAAATGACAGAAGTCAACTCCTGAGGCTATCTTGTTATAGCCATAGCAGGCCAAAAACACATCCCTTCAGAGTGGGAAGGGGAAAAGGGGACCACCCCAATGCCTCCCCTCAGCTTGCCAGTCGTGATGGATACAGAAGCAATACATTCCTTTAGGAGCTGACCATTCCTTGATCCCCCCACACCTAATGAACATACTTGGCGCACCACTCACTGAACTTTTTCCATGTAAGTTTAACATCACCCCCACTAAGTTTCCCTAAAGAACTCTGCCTGCTTTATTAGAATTATAATAAACTTTTGCTACTTCACTTAAAGATTGCTTAAGTTTTTGAATTCTTTACAGATACCTCCATCCTTGATAGTTTTGGGGTCCTTGTACCCCTAAACAACATCATAAGCACTATGTAAATGCAATTTATAATTGTAATTGAAGAGGTACCATTAGAGATAATATGGATTCAAAATGGAGTAGATTAATGGACACAGAGTTGCCTCACATTCATGTGGTATATCACTTTGTCTTCTTATTTTAGGCATACAATGATGGCTGCTTTCTATGAAGCAACCAACATCTTTGCCTTGAATATTTTTAAGAGAATTACTGAAGAAAATGCCTCATGGAATGTGTTTTATTCTCCCCTGAGCCTCTACTCTGCCCTGGCTATGGTCTTAGATGGGGCCAAGGGAAATACTGCTACACAGATACATCTCGTACTAAGACAAAACAAGCAAAACACAATGAAAAACAAACCAACCATATAAAACTTTCTATACCTTCCTAAAACCACTCTTCAAAGTGGAACTGATGACAAAAAGAGTTTTGTCAATAGTGCAGCAATAGAGAGGAAGGGGAAATGTAGTACAGCCTGTGGATAGTCTGGCTGCCCTGTGCTATGCACATTGGGCATTCTGGGTAGAAATGTCCTTGAGGTTACTAATGCAGAATAATCATACCTTGCTATGAGGAACAAGAAGAAGATTGGTTTAAGTGGGAGGGAGGGGTGTGTGAGGTAGAGCAAGAGAGCGGGGAAGAAGAGGGGAGGTGGAAAATGCTGTTACATATACTAAGCCTAGAAAGGTAGGTTGGAACCAGCTTGTGAAGGGCTTTAAATTCTGAACACAGAAGATTTATATTTGTTCCTCAAGGCAATAGGGGGCTGTTGGAGCTTATAGAACAGGTGAATAGGTGAATGACATCCTCAAATCTTATTTTTAAATACTCTCAGTCTCTATAGAATTTTCAGTTGATTTTCCTTGGAGGATTTGATTTTGTTTTTTTGTTTTTAAAGAGAGGAAGATAATACTAAAGTGTAAGGGAATTGCCAACCCCCAGCCTCTTGGATGGCATTCACTAGTCATGACTCAGGTAAACTGAGGGGAGACTGGTAAGGCATGAACAAGATGGCACTGGGAGGAAGGGTTCCGCCCCTGTTTTGCTCAAGGCTATCTTCCCAGGCTTTCCAGAGAACAAAGAAGACCAAAATGTTTTTCTTTCTAGGGGCTACGCATCTGCCCTGGGCAGTCCTGGCTTAAGGTAAATTACTTCCTTATAAGGGCAAACTAATTGGTGATAGGTTCACTTAGAGCACTGGTGTCAGAGAATAGATAAAAGCCCCGCTCACTGCTTGAATAAACGGAGTTCTTACTATCTTGTCTCCCACCTCAGTCATTGCTTACAGCTAAACTCCACCAAGGCCTACAGGCCTTTGCTGGTCAGATAAGCATGTGGGCCCGAGAGATCAGGCCCAAACTCCCGGGGTCCCTAACACTAAAGCTGTATTTTATTTCCTAAACAGGTTCTTTCTTCAAACAAAGGTACAGATGTCCACCAAAGTTTCCAGTCTTTTCTTACAGAAGGTAATAAATCGGGTAGTCAATGCCTGTTAAGAATTGCCAACTGGCTCTTTGGAGAAAAGACTTTTGATTTTATCTCAGTAAGTCTTGTCTATTATTTCTCCTTGTATCAACTTAAGGAAATCAATGAAAATTTCAAATTAAAGAGAGAAGGCCTTGTATGGCAGGTGAATCTCATCTGCTTTCATGTTGTTAAAAATCCAGTTTGAACTATTTGAAAAAGTTGTTTACTCCCCACAATACAATATCATTTCCCATAATGTTTAAGGATTAATCTCATGGTTCAGCGGACACAGCATTACTAGAGTTCAGATCTCACCTCTGCTATCTGAACAAGTCATTTCACTGGACCTTAGTTTTCTCCTCCATAAAATTGGAAGGGTTAGACTAGATGCCAAGTCTTCCTAGTTCTAAATCTGTGATCCTGTGATGCTATAGAAAATGAGATCTCATTCTGACTATTGATTTTCAAATAAATTTATTGGTTTATTAGAGGAAGTTGCCATGTTAGTTTTCCCTTGGATTTTTGGACCATAACCATTACTTTTTAAGTTATCTTTTTGTGCTAATAAAACAAATGTCCTGATGTCTAATTTTTAAGTAATTAACTTCTGTCAGGTTAAAGACTTAAATTCGTTCAAGTCTGACACAAGGATTGGAGTCAATATGTAGTGATCTGTAACAAATTTTATGACTGTTAGGAAGAAGGGGTTCAAAATTAGATGACTATGCTTGAAGATATTTAGTTTTGGGCTTGCGAAACTTGGTTATATGTTTATCTTATTGTTTAGTCTTTTAAGGAATCCTGTCAGAGATTCTACCATTCAAATATGGAAGAAATTGACTTTGCAAATGCTCCTGAGGAAGCAAGAGAGCATATCAATAAGTGGGTAGAAGAAAAGACAGAAGGTAAGAAATCATTCTTTTTAGCTATTTGAGAGATCAAGACTAATGACTGTGATAACTCTTTTGCAAAGTATAAAAAAGGACTGATTTTCTGAGGATGCAAAAATCTGTCCATCAAATGGCATTAAATTTTCTTTGTCTTTCCTGATTTTCAGCATCCACAGTATCAATAATGCTTCTGAATGTAGTAATCAGCCTGTAGAATGAATCATTTCCAACCACAATGTATATTTCCTTTGGTTGAATGGCTGAAATAAACATTCCTATCGTAGGAGTCTGAGGCTTCTCATTTTATGATGCTGTCTACAGTTTGCCATCCATCCCAACAGTAGTACCATATCCTCATTCAAGTCTCTTCACTTTTCTAAGCCTCAGTTTCTCTACTTATGCATAGGGCATTATCGTAATATATCAGAAAATCTCATAGAGTTTTTGTGAGTCTACATGAGACTCTAGATGTTAACACATTTTGGAACTGTAAAGAGAATTTTTCTTTAAGATACTCAGTGAAAAGAGAGATACTGTATAGTTGGAAATGGCTCTTTCTTCTTAGAGGCATTTTTGCTACTACACTGAAACACAAAAAAGACCAGAATGCATATTTTTCCTGGTAACATTTAATGAACAGATATCACTGCTAGAGAGTTTTGTGTGAAGGTGAGTGATTATAGTTGACTTAATTTGTAAAGACTGAAATTCTGCTTAGTGTATTTCCTGACAGATCTTAAAATCACTGTTAAGGTGATAATGATGAGAAGGAGCAGAAGGAAGAGGCTAAATAAAACTATGTAGGGTTTGTAAAATGCTTTCTAGATGTTATCTCATTTATTTTAGATGTGATTATGTCTACATCTATGCTAGATTTAATCTCTAATGTTCTTTTACAGGTAAGATTGCAGAACTGCTAGCTAATGATTCCATTAATTCAGCAACCTCTCTGGTACTTGTGAATGCCAACTATTTCTTTCTTTTTTTTTTGTCCCATTTCCTCTATCACCAATCTGCCCTCTCTTCTATCATCCCTCCCTTCTCTTGTCCCCATCTTTCTTTATTCCTGTAGGGCCAGATGACTTTCTATTCCCCATTAAATGTATTACTTATTTCCTAGCAGCAAGAACAATACTCGACAGTTGTTCCTAAAACTTTGAGTTCCAAATTCTCCCCATCCCCCCCTCCCCACCCATTCCCTTTGGGAAGGCAGGCAATTCAATATAGGCCATATCTGTGTAGTTTTGCAAGTGGCTTCGATAATAGTTGTGTTGTGTAAGACTAACTGAATTACCCTCCATCCTATCCTGCCCCCCATTGTTTCTATTCTGTCTTTTGATCCTGTCCCTCCCCAAGGGTTGACTTCAGATTGCTCCCTCCTCCCATTGCCCTCCCTTCCATCATCCCCCCCACCTTGCTTATCTCCTTCTCCCCTACTTTCCTGTATTGTAAGATAGGCTTCCATACCAAAATGAGCGTGCATTTTATTCCTTCTTTTAATTGAATGTGATGAGAGTAAACTTCATGTTTTTTTCTCAGCTCTCCTCTTTTTCCCTTCACTAAAAAGTCTCCTGCTTGCCTCTTGAATGAGAGATAATTTACCCCATTCCATTTCACCCTCTCTCCTCCCACTACATTTCTCTCTCACCGTTTACCTTAATTTCTTTTAAGATATGGTCCCATCCTATTCAATTCACTCTGTACTCTCTGTCTCTGTATGTGGGTGCATGTGTGTATGTGTGTGTGCGTGCACGTGTGTACATGTGTGTGTGTAGTCCCCCCAACTACCCAGATACTGAAAAGTTTTAAGAGTTACAAATATTGTCTTTCCATGTAGGAATGTAAACAGTTCACTTTTGGTAAGTCCCTTATGACTCTCTTTGCTGTTTGCTTTTTCATGCTTCTTCTCATTCTTGTGTTCGAAGGTCAAATTTCCTTTTCATCTCTGGTCTTTTCATCAAGAATGATTGAAAGTCCTCTGTTTCATTGAAAGACCATATTTTTCCCTGAAGTATTATACTCAGTTTTGCTGGGTAGGTGATTCTTGGTTTGAGTCCTAGTTTCTTTGACTTCTGGAATATCCTATTCCATGCCCTTCGATCCCTTAATGTAGAGGCTGCTATATCTTGAGTTATCCTGATTTTATTTCCACAATACTGGAATTATTTCTTTCTAGCTGCTTGCAATATTTTCTCCTTGACCTGGGAATTCTGGAATTTGGTCACAACGTTCCTAGGAGTTTCTCTTTTTGGATCTCTTTCAGGCGGTTATCGATGGATTCCTTCAATACTTATTTTGCCCTCTGGTTCTAGAATCTCAGGGCAGTTTTCCTTGACAATTTCATGAAAGATAATGTCTAGGCTCTTTTCTTGATCATGGCTTTCAGGTAGTCCCATAATTTTTAAATTGTCTCTCCTGGATCTATTTTCCAGGTCAGTTGTTTTTCCCATGAGATATTTCACATTCTCTTCCATTCTTTCATTCTTTTGGTTTTGTTTTCTGATTTCTTGGTTTCTCAGAAAGTCATTAGCCTCCACCTGTTCCATTCTAATTTTGAGAGAACTATTTTCTTCAGTGAGCTTTTGAACCTCCTTTTCCTTTTGACTAATTCTGCTTTTGAAAGCATTCTTCTCCTCATTGGCTTTTTGAACCTCTTTTGCCAATTGAGTGAGCCTATTTTTCAAGGTGTTATATTCTTCAGCATTTTTTTTTTGGTCTCCTTTAGCAAGGTATTGACCCTTTTTCGTGCTTTTCTTGCATGTCTCTTGTTTCTCTTCCCAGTTTTTCCTCCACCTGTCTAACTTGATTTTTAAAATCCTTTTTGAGCTCTTTCATGGCCTGAGCCCATTAGATATCTATTTCAGATGTTTGGGATACAGGGGCCTTGGCTTCTATGTCTTTCCCTGATGGTAAGCATTGTTCTTCCTCATCAGAAAGGAAAGGAAGAAATATCTGTTCACCAAGAAAGTAACCTTCTATGGTCTTATTTTTTTTCCCTTTTCTGAGCATATTCCCAGCCAGTTACTTGACTTCTGAGGTTCCTCTCCACCCCTGCCTAGATCCGCCCAGCTAGTGCTTGGGGTCTGAGATTCAAATGTTGCTCCCCAGCCTCAGGGCTTTCCGTGGCAGGCGTGGCTGCTATTCAATGTGAGTTTATGTTCTGGTGCTCAGGTGGGGGCAGGGCCACCTCCCATTCTCAGTTCCCTCAGGGGGTTTATGCAGAGATCTTCAGTAATGGATCTGAGGTCCTGTCTCCTCCAGGAGCTCCTGGCCACCACTGCCTCTGCCGCTGCCTCCCAAGGGGGCCTGAGTTATGGAGACACCCCGCTCCCCTCTTGGCCAGCCTAGAAGTCTCTCTCACTGACCTGTGTACCTGTGGGTGGAGGGACCTTTGTGGCCACCGGAGATTCCATCCCTGAAGCCTGCTCGGATCTGCTCCTCTTGGGGCCACAGGGGCAGGGCTGGGCTCCGCTGTCCAGTGTGCTTCGGACCTTTGGGGTTGGTTTTTCAGGGCTCCCTGGAACGGAAATCTCCTGCACTGTGTTGCTGCGTGGCTTTCACTTCTCCAGAATTTGTGGGGAGTTCTTTTTACAGGAAATTTATGGGCTGTGGATTCGGAGCTAGCATATGAATCTTTCTACTCCGCCAACTTGGCTCCTCCCTATGACACGCATTTGTTGAACAAAATATTATCCTATTTGATCCTTACATCAACCCTGGAAGGTGCGTGGTAATATCCATATTTTATACTTGAGGAAACTGAGGCAGACAGAGGATAAGGGGACAGAGAGCTGGTGTCTGAGGTAAGATTTGGATTTTAACACAGCTCCACTTAATGTCTTCTACTAAAAATGCAGAGAAGAGGACAACTGGGTTATTTATAAACCTGGGAAGTTGCAAGAATAATAAGATTTGAGAGGGAGTAGATCTGAATAATGGAAGATAAATAATGGGTTGTTTGGGGCATGCTGAGTTTGATATACCTATTGGTCTTACAGGTGGAAATGTCCAGCAGTTATTTAAACATGTGAGAATAGAGCAGATTACAGAGAAGGCTAGATATAGATTTAGCAGTCCTCCCTCTAGAGATGATAATTGAACAGACGAGAGCTAATTAAATTACCAATTAAAGTACCAAGAAGGTAGAAAAAAAAAAAGAAGGCTCAGGACAAAGATACATGTTACATCAAAAGTATTGATTTAATTAAGCTTTAATGGAGGTAATTGATGGGGTGCTTTGCTGAGTGCTTCTTCCCTTTAGTGACCACAAGACTTTATTTTCCACAAACAGGAAACTGTTCTTTAATTGTTCGATTTAAGATGCAGTTTTTCCAAACACGTTGTGCACATTTGTTTTTCTTTTGGATTTGGATTTGTGGGTTAGACTAATTTAAGAGTGGAAGAAGTTCCCTCTATCAATGTAGACCTGCTGCGGAACTTAATAGTCTTAAACAATTTTGCTTCTGGGTACTGAGAGGTAAGTGTCTTGTCTGGAGTCACACAGCAAGTGCAACAAGTCAGTAGTGATGGGACTGAACCCAGGTCTTTCTGGCTTCCCACTTCACCCTGCCTCTATTTGTAAATATTTTCAGTCCTAAATGATTATTTCAACTCCCTATACCCTTTTTCTGTACCATGATTTAAATATAAAATTTTCTACTCAGTTCTGGTCTTTTCATCAGGAATGCTTGATCTATTTCATTAAATATCAATTTTTCCCAATGAAGGATTATACTCAGTTTTGCTGGGTAAATTATTCTTGGTTGTAATCTTAGCTCCTTTGGCTACTAGAATCTCATGTTCCTGGCCCTCTGATTATTTTTGTGGAAGCTCCCAAATCTTGTGTGATCCTGATTATGGCTCTACAATATCTGAATTGCTACTTTTTGACTGCTTGTAATATTTTGTCCTTGACCTAGGAGCTCTATATTTGGTTATAATGTTCCTGATGATTTTCATTTTAGGATCTCTTTTAGGAGGTAATCCGTGGATTTTTTCAATTCCTATTTTACTTTCTGGATCTAAGATATAAGGGCAGTTTTCCTTGATAATTTCTTGAAATATGATTTCTAGGTTATTTGTTTTACCATGGCTTTTAGGCAGTCCTATAATTCTTAAATTATTTCTACTTGATCTATTTTCCAAGTCAGTCATTAGAATGAGTCTCCTTTTCATCTGGGAGGTTTATCACTTTGGAGAACTATTTCTCTTCCTAGATTATATGACATGTAGGACATTGTTGCCTTTGAAAAAGTTTAAGAACTTGTCATTTGGACATATTCAGCTTCTAGGTCATTGCTGGAGAAAAGTCCCGTCCCATAGGACCAAGGGTGTGCTGGTTAATGTTTAACAACCAGCTCTTCCAGTATGACATACTTTAAATTTTAATCTTAATCAGCACTATTAAAATTTTCTCCATCACTTCACTAATCTAGGCAATCAACAAAACATTAAGTCAAGCACTTAGCCAATTTTGGAGGTGTAAATTCTCACATTGAAAATTTATGAATTGGTTTTCAAGCTCTCATAAGCCAATACAAGGTGGTTACAGCACACCACTACCTATACCACATAATCTAGACTCTCCACCTGATTTTACTTTTGTGACCAGTCCTTAATTGGCCTGAGTTATTCACAATTTTAAAGATAGATGATAGAAAGACAGACACATATATATTTTAGTGTGTATATGCATATATACACACAAATATATAATCAGATAAAATATGCATATTTGTTTTCATGTTATATATACATATGTGTATACATATGTGTGTATACACATATGTTATATGTGTGTGTGTATTTGTTGTTAAAGGTAGTTACAATAAACTGTCTTATACCTGATCCCATTTGTTATTTTCAAATCTCAATTGCTCCTCTCTAGTTGCAGTCTGATAGAGGTAGAAGAAAAGATTGAGTTGTATACATAGAGATCTCTAAAATCTGGCCTACCCCTGTCCAAGAAAGACTGTAGTTTCTACCTTAAGGGGAACAGGAGAATGGCCATGGCTAGGTACTTACTCTTTCCTTCACCTATCTCTGAAAGGGATATCAGTCTAGAACTTTATCTCCCTGTCCCCTCTAATATCAATTGTGGTCTTATCTAGGAGTACCGATCTTGATTCTGCAGGGAAATTCCTTCCCAGATTGCCCTTGAAGGGGATGGTAGGGAGTACATAGTTTACATTCACTAACTTAACTCCTCCCCATTGAACACTGATTAACCAAGAGACCACTACAAAGAATAAAACTCCATTTATCCAAGCAAGCAGAAATTGTATGAGTTCTACCGATTAGAATGTACCAGAAAATATACACATATGAATGAGTTCTCTAGTGAGGGCAAGAGAAAACCCTAGCTCAGACTAAGAGAGAAGGTCCCATCTCCATCAAGGAGCTCCCTTCTAGAAGTCTCAGGGAGTACTTGGGGAACTGACTTTTCATATATTCCTGCTGTTTCTTTCTCTGTGTCTTTCCCCCAAGAATCTCTGGCACCAACTCCATCCTTGGTACAAAGCACAGGCACAAAACAATGTTGTGCTCAGTATTCCCTCCACTAATCTGGAATGTCATCTCCTTCCACGTATGCAGCCACACACAAAACACAACCAGGCATTGGTGAAAGACTGGGTACACAGAGAAAATACTTCTCAAATTATGTGGAGAGTATCATATGGCAGGGTTTGGAATTGTTCTAACGAGAACAATTTGAATTTGAATTCTAATTTTAATTCTAGTATGAAAAATAGTCAAGACAATTTCACTTTATCTCATACTGTAACATAGACCAAATAGCATATAATGTACATATTAGTCACCCCACAAAGCAACATGTAGTTATCTCACTAGCTACAATTAAAGTAGTAAGTTTGAATGAATCAAAAAATATCTTCAATGAGTTAATGGATTCACAGGTTTTTCTGTAATGAGAATGAAAACCACTACCACCACTGCCTCACAGCATTCTGACACAATGACTTTGACAGAAGTATCATGAATTTGAGCTGTTTGGCAAAGGAAACCTCTTTCTTTCTAATTCCTATTTAATCTGCCCCAGAGCTTTTTGGTTTGAGCTCCTATTTGTCCCCTACGCTGTTTTATTTTTCTTATAATAAAGACTTTGTTAAGTCGTGTTCCTCTCTTAGAATGGATTAAGTCCTCTCATTTATTAAGTAAACCGGCCCATCACTTTTCATTTGAGGGAAGATGCACCGGTATTCACTCACAAGGTTTGCTGTTGGCAGGTGGTTCTTTGGAGTCCGAAGATCAGTGCTGACAAGGATTTTCATTTGTTTCCCTTTTCTTCATAGGTACTTTCTTTAAAGAGGACATCCACGGGGATCTTCAGGTACTTTTCACTGAAGTGAACAAATCTAGTACCCAGTAGTCACTGAGAACTGCCAATAAGCTCTTGGGAGAAAAGACTTATGATTTCATCTCTGTAAGTTGAATTGATTAAATGATAAAGAAAGGAAATGAAAATGGGTTATAAGGAAAAAGGGTTAAAGACCCTCAATAATATGAACATCCTGGTAAATTTTGATTTAAACTGAATATGCTATAATTAAAAACTGGACTTAAAAAAATCATTTACAAGGTACATCGTATCTTTTCTTGATTGCTTATGGCATATCCATCCTTGTACATTGTTATCATAAAAAGAGGAGGAATACATGAATATTGTGTCTGTTGAGGGCCTAGAATCTGAACTAATTTGTCTCCTCAAAAGTACACAGTCATTTTCAGAGTCTTAATCTGTGTCAGGTTCTATGTAGTAACTGGAGGTATTGCTCTATATTTTTTCTCTTCATGGACATTTATAGAAGCTTATCAAAACTTCTACAGTGCGGAGCTGAGAGAACTTTTTTTTTGCTAAGGCCCCAGAGGAGTCCAGGAAATGCCTGGAGAGCAGAGAAGACCGAAGGTCACAAATTACATTTACTTGTAAAATATTGATGACTTTAGTAATATTTCAATAAAAGGGGTTAGAAAGACTAACTGCCCCTTACAAACAGGGCTGCAAGGTGCCACCAAATATTCATCACATCCCTGGGCAATAAAACAAAACAAAACAAAGGCAAAAACCAACACACACACACACAAAAAGCTGAACTTGTAAACAGGTGAGACCTGATGAAAAAGCTGTCTCTGACACCTGCTGGGTATATGACCATGGGCAAATCATTCAACTGCTCTGAGCAATAGTTTTCTCTCCTGTAAAACAGTGATTTCTTTTTCAATTGTGTCTGACTTTTTGTGACACTATTTGAGGTTTTCTTGGCAAAGATACTGGAGTGGTTTGCTATTTCCTTCTCTAGCTCATTTTACAGATGAGGAAACTGAGGCAAGCAGGGTTAAATGACTTGCCCAGGGTCACACAGCTAGAAAGTGTCTGAGGCCAGATTTGAATTCAGGGAGATATCTTCCTGCTTCTAAGCCTAGTACTCTATCCACTGGGCCACCTAGCTGCCCCCAAAACAGTAGTAGGTAATACCTATACTTACTTGCCTAACAGATTGGTTTTTAAGAGAGACAGTGGGCTAAGGTGGAAGGAACCCTGACTCTGAAGTGAGAGAACCTATATTCAAATATTGCCACTGTCACTAGTAATATAATTTTCCATTCCTCTGTGAAATGAGGAGGAGGCGACTAGATGACCTCTGGGATTTATATCTGGATCAAAAGATATTATCCTGTGATCCAAGGGCATAATTTATATGTAGAGTTCTGTAAATAACAAGACTCTATATAATTTTTGAATATTACTTATGAGTGTAGTTATCTGATACCACAAGGTTAGCAGGCATGTTATCATTTAAGTCCCACATTTTTACGGGTTGGTTTGGCTGCTTGAGAATGGCTTTTGCTCCAGCGATCTCTTTGGTTCTTCTCTCTCAGAAGGAAGATTTTCCTCTCAAATCAGGTTTTTGAATATGGGGAAAAGTGGCAGAGGCTAGATCAATGACTACCAGCACCCTTCATTACTCTTACCATTACTGATTCATTGCCTAGAACAAGGATTATTCCTTTATTTTCTTTGGTAATGAACTCCTTTGGTAATCTGGAGAAGTTTATGAACCCCTCAGAATAATGTCTTTAAATTCATAAAATAAAACGCATAAAATTAAAATGAACTCAGTGTGATGTATCCTCATCAGAGAAGATTCTGTGCTCAATGAGCAATGCAGAATTGAAGCAGTTCAAAAGAAAATCGAGATGTGCAAATTTAGAGAAACTACCCCAAATATTCACATAGACTGTTTGGCCTGAGCTCATATTGGTCTGATAGCCACAGTCAAATACTCTAACATACTGATGTCATTTTGAAGGACAACAACCAACCATGTGCCAGGCATTGTGTCAAGCACTTCACAAGTATTGTCTCATTCAATTTGCTCAATAATCCTGGGAGGTACATATTATCATCATCCCCATTTAGTTCAGTCATTTTCAGTTATGTCCAACTCTTCATGACCCCAGATGTGGTTTTCTTGAAAAGATACTGGAATGGTTTGCCATTTTCTTCTCCAGTTCATGTCACAAATGAAGAACTGAGGCTAAGAGGATTAAGTGACCTGCCCAGGCTCACACAGCTAGCAAGTCTCTAAGATCAGATTTGAACTCAGGAAGATAAATCTTCTTGACTTCAGGCCTGGTGCTCTATCTACTGAACCACTTATCTCCTACCATTTTCCAACAGATAAAACTGAGGTGAAAACCAATTAAGTGGCTTAACTGCCATTGCCTACCCATAAAATATTCCTTTCAATTAGTGCTAGAGAAAAGGTACAGAAAAAATTGATGAGAATACAGAGAAGGGAAGAATTCCTTTTGGACAGAGAAATCACAGAAGCCATCATGGAGGTGATATTATATCTGGTCTTTAAAGGTTCAAAATATTTTGGGAGGCAGAGATTAAGTTGAGAGGGAGACTTTCAAAGGTAAGAGAGTGATATAATGGATATCACAAAGTTGAGGGGTAAAATTAATGGGATGTTTTGAAGAAATTAAAAAGTGGAGTTTGGCCAGAGCAGGAAGTGTCTAGAGGTCAATGGAGAGAAATTAAATTAGATGATGAAACAGAAGAAGCAGAAAAAGAAGCAGAAATAGAAGGAGGAAAAGGAGAAGAGGAGAAGGAGATAAAGAAGAAATAATATTCCAGTGGATCTGTGATCCCATCAATATGGGCATTACTTTCAGCAATGCAGAATGCACTTCATTCAAGGCTGCCCATCCTGTGTCACTCTTGACCATATTCTCTGATAAGTTTACCACCAGATTATCTACACAGTGTCCTAGGTCTCTTTCCCTAGTTCTCTTGACATCAATAAAGCACAGGGTATGATTATTTTCGTTCACTGTTACCACATTCCAAGTCCATCTTTTTCCATCATTTTTTTTTTCAAATTACATCCTTATACTACTCTTCCTAAATAATCCTTAGTTTGTGTGATCACACTCTTCTGTGTTCCTCAAGTTCAATTTTTTGGAGATCATATTGTTTTATAAATTGCATCTATAAAGTATAACTGAAAAAAAATGTGCTCATTAAAAGAGCTGTGGAAATATTTCCAAAGGTTAATTGGAAACCAGCCTTCCCACTCTCTCGTTCAATTCCAGCACCAGCTCATTGTGCATTTTCAATGTCTGACTAAGAATTTTGTGCTGACAGGCACATTCTTTATTGATCTAGATGCACATCATCATGTGAACAATAGAGGTTCTTCATCCACATGGTTTTACTTATTTGGAAAGTTAAGTGAAACTTTTGAGCAATTATTGCTCTGATTTGGGAAGCTCTAAAACATTCTAGAGAGGCAGCTAGATGTCACAGTAGATAAAGTGCTGGGCCTGGATTCGGAAACATTTATCTTACAGAATCCAAATCTGGCCTGAAACATTCACTAACTGTGTGACCATGGTCAAGTCATTCCAGTATCTCTGCCAAGAAAACCTCAAATGGGGTCACAGAGCCAAACAACCGAAAAATGACTCAGTGACAACAAAAACATAATGGAGTTTAAAGAATTCAGTACAATGTAATTCACAACCAAGGGTCTTTAGAGAATGTCAACATTTGTAAGGACCTGGACTTGAGGAAGGACATCTGGAAAGTGATAAATACGCTTGGTGAGCATATAAGCCCATGTTTTATGTCTCACTTTATTTTAATAGATGGAAGTTGTCCAACAGGGTTATTTCTGTTGCTGTATCTTTCAAGGAATATTGTATGATTCTGATGAGTCTTTGGGAGACATATTTTTGGTGGGAAGTCTTTAAGATAATATGTTGCTATATTGAATCAAAGACTTCTTATAGTGAGCAAATAATTGTCTCAATGGGATTGTGTATTCTCCGTCTTTCAGTCATTTGTGTGATGGTCAAGATGTGGTCTGTTGTGGAATAGTACTGGTGTCCGTGTATTATTCCCTTCTACTAGCTTTAGCAAACAGTCCCTCAAAGTATGTATAGCTTACTTTTATAAAACTTCATATAAATAGTACATTTAGGTAGGTATTGACATTCTCTCACTTGCCTTTTAGTTTATTATTATGAGTTATAATGATGATAAAGTCCAAAGCTTACTCTAAGCCTTTGATATCTTCCCATTGTTTAGAAAACTTAACCATTTATCTTCTAACCTTTTCAGTATTTGATTGGCTTCAGCTTGGACCTTCTGTGTTTATGTATGGCCTTATCCAGATGCTTTTTTTTAGATTTCTTTTTTTAATGGCATTTCTACTTCCTCAATAAAAAAATAAAAAAATGCATGCATGCATGAATAAATAAGTAGTGATACTAATATTATTAACAACAGGTCTACATCATTGGATTTGTTGAATGAAAACAAAACAGCTTACCTTTGCCTCTAGATGGAACCCATGAAAAGGCTACAATTCAAGAAGAGACTCAGAAGTTTGGTGCCTTCCTGAGCTGACAAACACTAGATCCTACACCAGAAATCTAGACCTGTAGAAGTTAGCTAATGTACAATATTGAGACTGGACCATTATCACAGGCCAAATTGTTCCCCACAGGCTTCTAGACGTAATATTCATCTGCAACAACTTAAGAATATTTTCGTAGATATTACTATACCAAATAGTCATAACCTCTATGCTAGATACAACAAAAATCTTTCAAAGTATAGGGATCTAGCAAAGGAGAACCATTCATATTGGAGTAAGACAAGTTATATATCATGCTATCAGTTACCGGAGTTGTGTTGATGATGATTTGAGTAAGTCTACAGAGATGATGTTCTAATTATAATTATGAAAAACAAAAAACAAAAAAACAAAACCAGAAACACCCCAAACAATACCCAGGCAACCACTACTTGTTTAATAATCAATGGAATATAATCAATAATAGGGGGATAGTGACTTTTTCTTGTACTGTTCTAACTGAATCTGATAAACTTGAGGATGTTTCTTGTTCTACTTTGTATCTTTATATTTTGTGTTTGTTAAATTCAGAAAATAAAGAAATAAGTTAAACTCAGGGAAGCCTTAAACCCCAACTGGTGCTAGCCCCTGGGTCACCCTTAGGAAGAGTTTACCTTATATCACCCTTACTTCTCTGCATCAGCTATTTATTTCTCCCTTTATGACCAAATGAAAGAAGTCTAATTCTTCTTTAATGTAGGTTATCAATTAAGCTATTGAAGATTATTGTCTTATCCATCTAAGCCTTCTCTTCTGCAGGCCAACATTTATTTAATTTAGTTTCCTTAACAAATCCTTCTTTGGGATATCTTTTATTGACCTCATCATCTTGGTTACTTTAATCATGGATGGCTCAGGAGCAGAAAGTGCACAGCCCTCCCTCACTGAAATCCAATTCACATGAATGTCATGGCATCACTTCCCTGATGTTATGGTCCTCTATGGGAAAGAAAGTCAAGCAACAACCTCTGTGACCTTCCTTCCTTCCTTCCTTCCTTCCTTCCTTCCTTCCTTCCTTCCTTCCTTCCTTCCTTCCTTCCTTCCTTCCTTCCTTCCTTCCTTCCTTCCTTCCTTCCTTCCTTCCTTCCTTCCTTCCTTCCTTCCTTCCTTCCTTCCTTCCTTCCTTCCTTCCTTCCTTCCTTCCTCCCTAATCCACAGGTGCTCTATCTAAAGAAAATGTAAATTTTAATCTCAAACATTGTTTTTCCTTGAAGACAAACCTTAACCCCAAGTCTCTCTGGGTCTCCTTGACTGGCCCACAATAGGTCCCAGGCCCAGACTTACTTGGTAATTGTTTGGATCCTGATTGGTTCAGAAGGAATGTATAAATAGTAATCATTACTGTTTTGGCCAGAAATTCTTAGGGTCTCCCCTCCAAGAATGATCCTTTAAAAATATTTATTCATTTATTTTAAGTTATAGATTAGATAAAGAGGCCATTTTCTGCCTCAATTCTTACTCAGCCTCTCCAAATCCTAAATGCTTCTCATTATTATCAATTATAGCAATATATCCATATCTTCCTTCTGCTCTTACCATATTCTTTTTATTACATTAATATATATGTGTATATATACATATATAATCTGGTGAGATTTATATATTTAATATATGGATTTGTGTGTATGTGTATACCCTCTCTATACACACACACAAATCCTATTATAACAGGGTATAGTGTTAAACACTTATAATCCTTGATAGTAGGAGAGGCTGAGGTTGGTGGATCTTTTAGATTTGGGAGTCTTAAATTAATTCTATGCCCACAGAAACTGTGCCCACCACTGCAAACATGGTAAAGCTGTTATAAGCTTTGGGCCAAGAGGTTCCCTAAGGAGGGACAAAGCAATAAAGGTAAAAAAATTGGAGGAGATTTAAGCTTCCATACACAAGCATTAGGATGGGACCCCTGAATAATCATTGTGCTTCTAGTCTGGACAAGATATAGACAAATCTCTCTCTCTCTCTCTCTCTCTCTCTCTCTCTCTCTCTCTCTCTCTCTCTCTCTCTCTCTCTCTCTCTCTCTCTCTCTCTCTCCATCTCCATCCCTCTCTTCCATTCTCAACTCACCAGAATTGGAATTCGAAAATGAACATATTATCTTTAAAAGCTTTAAGCTCCCACTCTTTTCACTTTATTCCGTGGGCTGATCAGACTACAGGAAAAAAAAAAAAAACCCAAAACGGTATTCTGTAATCTGAACAGGTCACAGAAACACAAACAAACGACTGGAAGCATAATCTTGCTCTATAACAATCTGAGTTGCCCTGAAGAGCGAAGGAATCAAATGTGTGTTTTAGAGGTTTAGGCAAATGGTTTTAAGTTCCCTTTCCCTTTCCCTTCCCATCATTTCTCCTTTTCTTCCTTCCTTCCCTGGAGAGTCCTTCTTCCCAAATCCCATGGTATCAGGCAGGATAAAGTATAGACATGCAATGGGCTGCCTAAGGAGAGGTTAGAATAAGACCGAACTTTTATTTCGTCGGGGTAGAAAATTTTCACTGAGCAATGCCTTATCCCAGTGAAGGCTGGCGCCTTCCCTGAAACTTACAATCTAAGTCAGTTGCCTAAGACACGTGAGACGTGAAGTGACTTTTCCAGGCTTACACATGTGTATGTGTCATAGGCAGAACTGGGACCCAGGGTTACACACGTGTATGTGTCATGGGCAGAACTGGGACCCAGGTCTTCAAAGATGAGGTGGGCGTGCTACGAAGGACCTTGATTCCGCTAGTTTCGCTTGGCACCGGGTTTGCAGTATGCCCCAAGTCAGAAAATAGTTGAAGCAGGGGGAGGGAATAGCTTCTCTCTGACTCCTCCCACAGTCCAATCGCAGCTATTCCTAGGCCCTGGGTGGCTCTGGCTTCTGGAATACAGCAGCTGGAGCTGCAAAGTGTAAGGGCGTGGGCTTCACAGCAGGACTCTCCCTGAGATTGCAAGTAGGAGTGTAGAAGGAAGCCGAGGCAGCAGCGCTTACCGCCACTACAGCAAATACAGGTAGGAGCAGGTTCTGGGTTCTCTGCTAACTGCTTTGTGCCCTTCCTCCAAAAGCAGAGCACTGGGAGGGGCCGGTGTCGGGGCAGGATTCCTCAGCTTTGGGGAGGCCGGAGGTGGAGAAAGGGAGAGGGAGTCTTGGCTCAGGCATGCACACCTTCCCACTGCGCCCTGAGGTCGGGCCGCCCAGCGAGGTGCGGCTTCCATCAGGGCACCCGCGTCTGGGTTTTGAAACTGGAGAGGAAGTCCGCGGGCCCGAGAACACCCGGGTCCTAAGAGCAGCAACAGCAGCTGCTGCGAATCGAGTGGTTCGTGCGCCCTCACGGGAGCTGGAGAGGCAGTTCTTAGCTTCCGGTTGCGAGGCTTGGTAGCCCGAGCCTGGCATGGAAACCTGGGAGAGGGGGGTGCGTTCTGAGCGCTTGCTCAGGGTGTCCTACATTAGGGAAGGAGCACAGTACTTTTCTCTGCTTCCCCACTACACCTGAGTAGGTCTGGGCAGGCAGGTAAGTTGCTTCGGAATTATGCTTAGGGCAGTTGGGGAGCGGCCCGTCCCTGGCACTTGATACTCCCTGACCCTGGGATTCCATTGAACTCTGGGGATCTAAAAGTCTGACCCTCCGAACATCCCGAAACTGCGAAAAAGGAGCAGCAGTATCTTGCAACCCTGCTTCCTTCTGAGTCAGTTCCTGGGGGCGGAAGAGGAAGAGGACTTCAGAAGGACGACATGGGAGCAGAACTGAGTCGTTCCCAGCTACTGGGTTCCAGGTGATGCTCGCCCTAGAAATAGGATATTTACCTGTGCGGCGAGAGGAGGTGGACGGGCAGTAGATAGACCCCGTAACTCCTCTCCCTTACAGCATGTCTGCTTCGGGGGAGAAGAATACATTTCATCTGGGGATTTTCACAAGTTTTAAAGTTGTAAGTAACCCCAGAGTGCTTCGAGATGAGGAGCCCAAAGAGGCTAAGCAGTCTGGTCCAGGTTACACTGCTTGTTATTGGCAGAGCCTGGACTAGCATACAGCCAGAGCTTTTTATGATAGCAGCTATATGGATCTCCCAAAGATGTAAATCCTGCCAGTGAATTGGGGGAGAAACGGGGAAAAGAAACAAGAAGCTGCCTATGGTGATCAGGTCTGGCTTCTGGGAAGAAATGATGAAATGTACTCCTCTCCTTTCATGAGAAAAGAGAGATCATGGATGTGGAATATTGTGGGGGACAGATGTGACTGTTGTGTTTGCTTAGCTGGTTGTTTTTTTTTATAAGGGAGGCGCTTACTGGATAGATGGGAGGCAAAGGTGTACATTTGGGAAAGATAGTGATGCAAAAACCAAAGGTATGGAAACTTTTAAAAGTAAAGTGAATTCTGGATAGACAGGATACTACCACTGAGCATCCTTCAGTGGTAGAGGTTGAGGTCCTTCTAATGTTGGGTAGAGAGCAGAATCATTGGCCAATCCTCAGCCTATTTGGTACCTGGAAATTGACAGGGCTTCCCAAGATCAGTGCCATCCAGACATAACTATGCAAAAGTAGTTAGGCTCTATTTCGAAATCAATCTGATGAGATCATGAAGATCCCAATACATTTTTAAATCTGTGGAAAGCAGTGTGGTTTTATTAAAACTGCGTCAGAAAAAATGGCAAAAATCTAGTTTCTTCAAGACTTAGAAACTGAAGAAACTGGCATAAATGTTTTATTACATTTTATTGCCCAGTCTGATAATGAACTCAGTTGTTGACTATGAACCCTGGCAAAACCAAAGGGTATTCCAGCAACGTTTTTGTGTGGTATCAAGTTGAATAAACCGTTTAGATAGGCTATCCTAAAGTAATCATTGGATCAGGTTCCTGTATATTACCTGCCTTTGGAATAAAATTATAGTGTTCCTCTTGTGTGTGTATATATATATGAGTCATCATCAGCTAAATTATATTGACCGTGACTAGTCACTAGTTAATAATTCTTGAAAATGAACAGATATACTTCATGTAAATTAATGTTTCACTACCAAGTAAATAGCAATGTTTTCTTAAGATACAGAGATACTATATAATAACTTCAAGTGGCACATTTGTGAACTCTGGTTCATTTTTTCTTTTTTGGAAAATAGTATTTTATTTTTTCCAATTACATATAAATGTAGTTTTCAACATTCATTTTTTGTAAGATTTTGAGTTCCAGTTTTTTTCTCCTTCCTTGCTTCTCATACCTCCTTTCCAAGATTCCAAGCTATCTGTTACAGATTATAGGTGTAGAATCATGCAAACATATTAGCATATTAGTCATGCTATGAAAGAAGAAACAGAACAAAAGGGAAAAGGTACAAAAAAAAATTGGAAATAGTATGCCTCCATATTCCTTCAAACTCCATAGTTTTTTCTCAGGATGTAGATAGCACTTTCCATCATGAATCCCTTAGAATTATCTTGGATTATTACATTGCTGAGAAAAGCTAAGTCCCACATTGCTTTTACTGTGTACAATGTTCTCCTTTTTCTGTTCACTTCACTCAATATCAGTTCATGTAAGTTTTTTCAGGTTTTTCTGAAATCTGCCTGCTCATCATTTCTTATAGCACAATAGTATTCCATTATATCCACATATCACAACTTGTTTAGCTGTTCATCAATTGATGGGCGTTCTTTCAATTTCCAATGCTTTGTCATCACAAAAGGAGCTGTCATAAATATTTTTGTACATGTAAGTCTTTTCCCTTTTTTTATGATATTTTTGGAATACAGAGCTAGTTAGGGGTATTTCTGTGTCAAAGGGTATGCTCAGTTTTACACCCTTTGGACATTGTTCCCAATTGGCTCTCCAGAATGGTTGGCTCAGTTTACAACACCATCTGGTCCAATATTTATCACTTACCTTTTCTGTCACATTGGCCGATCTGATCGGTGATAGCTCAGAGTTCTTTTAATTTGAATTTCTCTAATCTGTAGTGATGTAGAGCATTTTTTCATATGATTATAAATATAGACTTCATCTGAAAACTGCATGTTCGTGTCCTTTGACTATTTGTCAGTTAAGGAATGACTTGTATTTTTATAAATTTGACTCAATTTTCTACATATTTGAGAAATGAGGCCTTTGTTGGAAACACTGACTGTAAAAATTGTTTTCCATCTTTCTACTTTCCTTCTAATCTTGGTTGCATTACTTTTGTTGGTGCAAACATTTTTTTTAATGTAATGTAACCAAAATTTTCCATCTTGTATTTCACAATGTTCTCTTATCTCTTGTTTGATTATAAATTCTGTCATTCTCCACAGATCTCACAGATAAACTATTCCTTGCTCCCCTAATTTGCTTTTGGAATCACCCTTTCTGTTTAAGTCATGTACCCATTTTGACTGTATCTTGGTATACAGTGTGAGATGTTGGTCTGTGCCTAATCTCTGCTATATCATTTTCCAGTTTTCCCATCAGTTTTTGTCAAATAGTGAGTTTTTGTCCCAGAAGCTGAAGTCTTTGGCAAAAATCTAGTTTCTTCAAGACTTAGATGCACTATGGGCTTTTGTATCTGTCATCACCATCATTACATTCAATGTAGTGGTTGCTTCAGACAAATTTCATTGTGGAAATTCATTTTTGTGAAGCTTGTTACTTCAAGGGCAAGTACAGGAGGTGTTGAAATTTGAATGCTTAAATCAGGACATGGAGTTACTGAAGAAAATGGTATAAATGTTTTATTACATTTTATTGCCCAGTCTGATAATGAACTCAGTTGTTGACTATGAACCCTGGCAAGACTAAAGGGTATTCCAGCAACGTTTTTGTGTGGTATCAAGTTGAATAAACTGTTTAGATAGGCTATCCTAAAGTAATCATTGGATCAGGTTCCTGGATTTTAACCTCTCTTATAAAACAGTAGTGTTCTTCATATATATATATATGAATCATCAGCTAAATCATATTGAATGTGGCTAGTTCCTATTTAATAATTTTTGAAAGTGGACAAATCTACTTCATGTAGATTAATGTTTCACTACCAGGTAAATAGCAATGTTTTCTATTGGTGAACTCCCCTCCCATTCATTTTTTTTTCCTTATTTGGTTGTATTTCATTTTTTCCAATTACATAAAGATACTTTTCAACATTCATTTTTTATGAGATTTTGAGTTTCAAATTTTTCTCCTTCTCTCCTTCCCATACCACTTCTCCAGTGGTAAGTAATCTGTTATCAATTATAAATGTACAATCATATAAACATAGTAGTCATGCTGTGAAAGAAGAAACAGAACAAAAGGGAAAAGGTAAAAAAAAACAACAAAAAAAGAAAAGTGAAAATAGTGTGTTTCCATCCACATTCAGACTTCATAATTCTTTTTCTGAATGTCGATAGCATTTTCCATCATGAGTCCCTTGGAATTTTCTTGGATTATTATATTGCTGAGAGCTAAGGCAATCATAGTTGATCATCACAGTGTTGCTTTTACTGTGTACAGTGTTCTCCTGGTTCTGCTCACTTCACTGAATATCAGTTCATGTAAGTTTTTTCAGGTTTTTCTGAAATCTGCCTACATATCATTTCTTATAGCACAATAGTATATTCTATTACATCCATATGTCACAACTTGTTCAACCACTCCCCAACTGATGGACATTCCCTCAATGTCCAATTCTTTATCACCACAAAATGAGCTACTATAAATCTATTCGCATATGTTGGTTTTTACCCTTTTTTAGGATCTCTTTGGGATACAGAGCTGGTAGTGGTATTGCTGGATCAAAGGGTATGCACAGTTTTATAACCCTATGGATATAGTTGTCAGTTGCTCTCCAGAATGGTTGGCTTGGTTCACAATACCAACAATGCATTAAGTGTCCCAATTATCCCATATCTTCCCCAACATTTATCACTTAACTTTTCTGTCACATTAGCCAATCTGATATTTATAAAGTGGTGTAATGTTCATGTAAATGGGAAAATCTTTCCCTTTCATTAATAAGCCCACGTGACCTGCTTAAATCACATGGAAGCCTAAGTCCTATGTGGTGAGAGGAACTTGCTGAACAGGTGGAACAGGAAGGGTAGAGCAGAGCTGAAAGGAAGTTGGTCAGGCTGGTCAGAGCTGGGAAGAACACAGGCAGGCAGAGTTTAGGGTCCTGAGTGTTTGTTTGTGGGCAGGTACCAGCATGGGGGGGAGAGGCTTGGGAATGGCTTTGCCCTCTGCAGTGATAATGTGCATTGACTTCTTGGTCATGATAATGGATTTTGCTTTTTGTTATTGAGATTTGGCTTTCTGGTGTCTGAATAAATGTTTTTCTTCTGCCTTCTATACGAAGAGTCTGTTATACTTTGTGATTGAGAACTATGATGGCATGTTCATAGTTACCACCAGGGCTGTGACTATTTCCTGGACAATACAGGTGGTAACTCAGAGTTGTTTTAATTTGCATTTCTCTCATCTGTGATTTAGAGCATTTTATATTATATATATATATATATATAATAGATACAGACTTCATCTGCTAATTGCCTATTCACATCCTCTGACTATCTGTCAATTAGGGAATGACTTGTAGTCCTATAAAATTGACTCAGTTCTCTATATATTTGAGAAATGAGGCCTTTGTTAGAAACACTTGCTGTAAAAATTGTTTTCCATCTTACTGCATTCCATCTAATCATGGTTGCATTAGTTTTGTTTGTTCAAATATTTTTAATGTAAATTAACCAAAATTTTCCATCTTTTATTTCATAATATTCTCTAATCGCTTGTTTGATAATAAATTTTGCCATTCTCCATAGATCTGATGGGAAACTATTCCTTGCTCTCTTAATTTGCTTATGGTAATACCTTTTATGTTTAAATCATATAGCTGTTTTTACTGTATCTTGGTATACAGTGTGAGATGTTGGTCTATGCCTAGTATCCACCATATTATTTTCCAGTTTTCCTATCAGTTTTTGTCAGATAGTGAGTTCTTATCCCAGAAGCTTAAATCTTTGTGTTTATCAGACAATAGATTGCTGTAATCATTGACTATTGCATCTTGTCTACCTAATCTATATGCACAGATCCACCACTCAGTTTCTTAGCCAGTACCAAATAATTTTGATGATTGCTGCTTCATAATGTAGTTTTACATTTGGTGCTGCTTGTCAACCTTCCTTTTTTTCTGTTAATTCCCTCAATATTCTTGACCTTTTGTTCTTTGAGGTGAATTCTATTATTTTTTCTAGCTCAATAAAACATTTTTGGTAGTTTGAATGTTATGGCATTGAATAAGTAAATTAATTTAGGTAGAATTGTCAATTTTATTATATTAGCTTGGTCTACCCATGGGCAATTGATATTTTTCCAGTTGTTTAGATTGGACTTTATTTGTGTAAAAAGTGTTCTGTAATTGTGTTCATATATTTCCTGGGTTTGTCTGAGCAAGTAGACTCCCAAATATTTTATATCGTCTACAGTTATTTTATCGAATTTTTCTTTCTACCTCTTTTTACTGAGCTTTGTTGGTAATATATGGAAATACTGATGATTCATGTGCTTTTATATTCTGCAACTTTGTTATTGTTCTTAATTGTTTCAAGTAGTTTTTTAGTTGATTGTCAAAGTATATCATCATATCATCCGCAAAGTGATAGTTTTGTTTCCTCTAATTCCTTCAATTTCTTTTTCTTCTCTTATTGCTAAAGCTAATATCTCTAGAACAATATTGAATAGGAGTAGTGATAATGGGCATCCTTGTTTCACCCCTGATCTTATTAGGAAGGCTTCTAGCTTATTCCATCACAGATAGTTCTTGTTGATGGTTTCAGATAGATACTGCTTATCATTTTAAGGGAAGTTCCATTTGTTTCTCTAATCTCTAGTGTTTTTCATAGGAATGAGTGCTGTGTTTTGTGAAAAGTTTTTCTGTATCTGTTGAGATAATCATATGATTTCTGTCATTTTGTAATCAACATGGTCAATTATACTGATTGTTTTCCAAATATTGAACAAGCCCTGCATTCCTGGTATAAATTCCATGTGGTCATAGTATATTATCCTCATGAGAAATTGCTATAATCTCTTTGCTAATATTTTACTTAAAATTTTTGCATCAATAGCCATTAGGGAAATTGGTCTATATATTCTTTCTTTGTTTTGACTCTTCCTGGGTTAAGTTATCAGCACCACATTTGTGTCATAAAAGGGATTTGGTAGAACTCCTTATTCACCCATTTTTCCAAAAGCTTATGTAGTACTGGAATTAATTTTTCTTTGAATATGTGGTAGAATTCATTTTTAAATCCATCTGACCCTAGAGATGTTTTCTTAGGCAGTTCACTGGCAGCCTGTTCAATTTCTTTCTTTCTTTCTTTTTTTTTTTTTTTTTGTAAACAGGGTTATTTAAGTATTTTATTTCCTCTTCTGTTAAGCTGGGCAATATATATTTTTGTAAATATTCATCCACTTCACTTAGATTGCCGGATTTCTTAGTATACCCTTGGACAACATAGTTCCATATTATTCTTTTAATTTGTTCTTCATTGTTAGTGAATTCATCCTTTTTTCATTTTTGAAACTTCTAACTAGTTTCTTTTCCCTTCTTAATTAAATTAACCAAGGTTTTTGGTTTCTGTTTTGTTTTTTGAAAACCAGTCCTTAATTTTATTTATTATTTCAGTAGTTTTATTACTTTCAATTTTATTAATCTCTCCTTTGATTTTTTAAGATTTCTAATTTGGCATTTAATTGAGGATTTTAAATTTGTTCTTTACCTATCAGTTTGTAATTGCATCTGCAATTTATTGATCTACTCTTTCTCTATTTTATTCATGTAAGCATTTAGAGATATAAAATTTCCCCTAAATACTGCTTTGGCTTCATCCCATACATTTTGATATGTTGTGAATCTATCTTTTTGTGGATTCTATTGCTCCAGAATTCTTTCTAGAGGTTTGAATTAATGTTGTTTCTGAGGGAAACTGGGGATTTCTCAGGCAGGTTCCTGGCTTTTGGCTACCTTCTTGGCTCATTCATTTTTATTTCAAAGCAAACTTTGACTAGTTTGACAAACTCTCTGATTACTGTGAACCTAGGCAAATGTTCTCTTAAGGGAGCAATTTCCCCCAAAGCAGAAGTCACCAAGAAACGACAAAGGCCAGTTCTCAAATTTTCATCCCCCTTTCCTAAAGGGAAGAAAATGGGAGGAAGATTATACTTATGAAATTAAAGAAAGGTTTTTATTAAGCAGGGAATAAAATGTGCATAAGGGGACTGCCAGCCTATGTTGATAGTCAAGAAACAAATGTAAGGAATTTGAGGGAAAAGTTTGTCTTTGAAAGGAATGAGTCAGTGACACCCATCCCCAAGGGGAAAGGGAATGAGAAATCCAGGTGTCACTGTGACCCTTTGACACACAAATCAGATGAGCAGTCCAAGTTCAACACTTGACAAGAAGATGTCTCCAAAACCAGAATAATTTGGAGAGCCCTATAACCAAGGTTAGGGGAGTCTCTGGAAATAGGTGTGTCTCCTGTAGCTCTATAAACCACCAAATGGCTCAGGTCTGCTTCATAGATGTTATGTGCTTCACTGGCTTTAGAATTGCTCATTTTCTGCAGGTCCAGAAGGATTTACTCTTAGATACCACAAAGGATTGTTGGCATGTCAAGGCAAGAAAGCCAATCCTCATACAATTCTAATGATTAGCAGGATAATTGGGGGAGGAGGACACATTTCAAGTAAATCAAGGTGTCCATTTTCACATTAATTTCTAGCCCATCCTTACCCTAAGAGTAGAGTCATAGTTAAAATGCATGCAAAAAACCTTTTGCTGCTTGCCTGGTGTAACCTGCACTCTGCTCCTTAAATACCAAAATGTATGATTGTTTCATAACTGGAGTTACGTTTGGAATCAAAGAAAAGAAAATCATTACTATGGAAACTTGTTCAGTGAAGCCACTTTGGATCTTCTAAGGCCAAATACTCCTTCTAAGTGTTATTTAGATTATATTATTATCATTAACTTAATGCATTTAGTCAAACAGTGCCAATCAATTGGGCTAATTAAAAATCCAGAAATACTTTGTTATGTTAATGAACACCCATGAGTGAATAATAGTGGTTATGTTGTTTTATTTTAGGAGCAGGGAGAGAACAGAAAGAACTAGAATTGATTTGTCTAACATATTTAAATTCCTATTCAGACTTAATTGTTTTCCCTGTAAAAGTACATTATTGTTGACTAGTTGACAGTTGTTTATTGTCCTTTGTTTTCGAAGAGGACCAAAGTGATATCACTATAGTAGAAACGAGTTATAATGGGTCTGACTGCGGCAATGAGATGAATGAATACAAGCTCATAATGCTGTATCACAGGTTGGGCACAAATAGTCCATGTGAACATTTGGAGTGGATTCTCTAAATTTGTACGTCTTATGTTTCTTTTGAGCTACTTCAATTCTCCTTTGCTCATACAGCACAGCATTTTCTCTGATGAGGGCATGCCATGCTGGGCAGTCCTGTCTTCCATGTCATAAATCAATTCCACAGTTCTTCAGAGAGATCTTGAGAGTGTCCTTGTATCACTTCTTTTGACCACCATATGAGTGCTTGTCCTGTGTGAGTTTCCTGTCTTTATGGCAAGCATACACTAGACATTCAAACAACATGGGTCACTCATCTTAGTGGTTCTCTCCTTAGAAGAGTCTGAATGCTTAGCAGTTTAGTTCAAGAAAGGTCCTCAGTGTTTGATATTTTATCCTGCCAGGTAATCTTCAGAATCTTCCTAAGACAATTCAAATGGAATTGATTTAGTTTCCTGGCATGGCACTGGTATACTATCCAGGTTTCACAGACATTCAATAATAAGGTCAACACAAGGCCTCTATAGAATTTTACTTTGGTAGTAAGTCTGTTATGTCTTCTCTGACATATTTTCCTTCAGAGCCTCCCAAACACTGAGCTAGCTCTAGCAATGTGTGTGTCAATCTCATTATAAATGTGTACATCCCTCGAAAATATACTGTCAAGATAAGTGGACTTATCCACAGCATTCAAAACTTCTTCATTTGCTGTAACCCAAGGTTTCACGTATGGCTCATAGAGTACCTGTGCTTTGTTGGCATTGTCAGGACAAAGTTAGCAGAAGTAGCAGAGAAACAATACATACTTGGTTACATCTCGGCTTCAGAGGCCTTATTGAGTGCGTGAACACTGTGAACAAAAAATTATGCACCAACATTCCCTCCACTTGTGTATTGGATTGTAACCTCTTGAAGTGGAAAAATTTACCATCACTCAGGTAGCTGACTGATGCTGGGTTCATTCTCATAGAAGGCATTTGACCACATGGATGTAAACATTATGCTAAAAGTCATGGAAGCAAGCATACCACCTTGTTTCGCTCCATTAATGACTGGGAAAGCATGAGAGCATTGTCCATTATCCAGAACCTGGGCAAGCATGCTGTTGTAAAACTGACATATCATATTGATGAACTTCTCTGGGCTACCAAAGTTTTGACATCATTTTCCATGAGTCCTCACAACTGAGTGTATCAAAGGTCTTGGTTAGATCTACAAATGCGTACAGACCTTTATTCTGCTCTTGGCATTTCGGAGGTGTTGGGCAGTAAAAACCATATTGACTGTTCCTCTGCCTTTTCTGAAGCCACACTGGCTCTCAGGTAGATAATTAAGGAGGACTCTGGCATGAATCTTGCCAGCAATGACTAAGAGAGAGACACCCCCTGTGATTGTCACAAGGACAGTCTATTTTCTTTATCTTTATAGAGATGGACAATGGAGGCAGCCTTGAAATCCTGAGGGATAACCTCCTCTTGCCATATAAGAAAATTTCAGTCAGGTTTTGTATGAGCAATGGTCCCCCCACCTTTTTAATCTCAATTGTAATAGAATCAGCATCAGGTGCTTTGCAACAGGAAAGGAGCCTAATGGCATTCAAAACTTCTTTAGTTAGAACTTCAACTAGGGAGAGATTGATTTCAACCTGAGATAAATGGACAGTGGCTTCAGTCTTTTGAGAACACTATGGAAATGTTTAGCCCATCTCTCTTGGATCATGTTCTTATCACTAATCAATGTGCCTTCATCAGCACTGAGTATTTGAACGACATCATAGGTCTTGACCCATAAATACTTTATATGATTAGTTTATAGTCTTCTTGACAATGAGGTTTTAGTTTTAGAGATTGGTGTCCCAGCTTTATCTAGAAACTGAAGGATGATTTGGTTGTTTTACTGGTCAAAATGAATTGAATAAATACTTGAAGTCTTTGGTTGGTTTTGTAAATTCAATTTTTGTAAATGAAGGATTTTGGTCTGATTTCACCTTGATTATAATTCCTTAGAATAGTAGTATGCAAGATCTGGAAGGTACATTAGACATTCATTGTGTAGGCAAATGAGGACCAGAGAAATTGGGACTTTCCAAGGTTAAAGAAATAGGAAGTTATTGGTAGAAATGGGGTTGGACCTGAGTTCCACATTTTTGAACTTCAGAGCTTTTGCCCCTTAATTTTACTTTTGAATAACTTTGAAAATCACTAATGTATCACTAAATTATGGAGGAGATCCTGAGCCATATGGGGGTGGAATCCATAAATGCCAACACCAGGACCCCAGGCATGCTTTAGCACAGCCAGGGTAATTGGGCAGATACCAGCAAAAACAGCAGTTCACCAGCCACTGAGCCTGCCTGTGTTCTAGCTCAGGGGAGGAGGAGAACTCCAGTGGTCAGATCGCCCTTCCCCCAAGCTTCATGCCAGGAGCTTCAGTGTAATGTAACACTGGGGAAACTCAGAAAGATTTCACCTGGTCTCAGCCTTCACACACACAAGCCACCTCAGCTCCAGCATTTAAACTTCTGACTGAAAGAAGCAGAGGCCACAGCACACAAAGCCTCCAGTTTCTCAAAACAAAAAATGTGGAACAGAGTCCCTTCTGCCCCCGAAGCAGAGATCCACTTTAAAAGTCAGTAGAAAGGCAATCACTATGAGCAAGAAGCAAATCAGAAAAGCAGAGACCATAAGGACCAAAATACAAATACAGAAGAGGACAACATTGCAATTGTACTCATATATGAAACCTCAGAAGGGAATATGAAATGGTCTCAAACCCAAAGAGCATTCTTGCAACAGCTCAAGAAGGATTTTAAAAGCAAAACTAAAGAGGTAGAAGAAAAATTGGCCAATGATTTTAAAAATACAATTGACAAAATGAAAAAAAGAATTCACTGAAGAGAACAGATCCTTAAAAAGGAAAACTGGGCAAATAGATAAGGAAGAACAGAACCTAACTTGGAAAACTGGACAAATGAAACAGGAAATACAAAACCTAACTGGGGAAAATAACTCCTTAAAAGGAAAAATTGGACAAATGGAAAGGGAGGTTCAAAAGCTAACTTAAGAAAACAATCTATTAAAAATTAGAATTTGATAAATGGAAGCTAATGACTCTGAGACATCAAGAATCAGTCAAACAAAATCTAAAGAATGGAAAAAAATAGAAGAAAATGCAAAATATCTCATTGGTAAAACAATTGACCTGGAAAATAGATCCAGGACAGAAAAATCTAAGAATTACAGGTCTACTGGAAAACTGTGATGAAAAAAAGAGCCTGGACAATATCTTCCAAGAAATCATTAAGGAAAACTGCTGTGAGGTTCTAGATCCAAACGGCAAAAGGGTCATCGAAAAATCCAACTATTGCCTTCTGATAGAGATCTCAAATTGAAAACACCAAGGAGTAATGTTGCCAAATTCCAGTTAAGGAGAAAAAAAAATGCAAGCAGCCAGAAAGAAACAATTCAGATATCTAGGATCTGCAGTCAGGTTCACAGAGGACCTTAGAGCTTCTACACTGAAAGACTGGCGGGATTGGAATATGATACTCCTTAAGGCAAAGAAGCTTGGAGTACAACCAAGGATCAATTATCAAGCAAAACTGAGCATAATATTTCAGGGACAAAGTAGGACATTCAGTGAAATAAGGGATTTCTAGACTTTCCTGATGAAAATGACAGAGCTCAATAGAAAATTTGGTCTTCAAATACAAGACTCAAGAGAGGTATAAAAAGGTAAACGGGAAAAAAAAACTTGTTATTCAGTATGGGCAAATTGTTTACATCCCTATATAGGAGGATAATACTTGTTAATCTTGAGCATTGTATATTTATTATGACATTTAAGAGGAATATACATAAATAGGGGAGTGGGTATAAATTAGCTGATGTGATGATAAAAAAAATGTTTAAAGGGTATGAATGGATTGTAATGGGAGAAGAGAAAAGGAGGTAGAAAAAGATAAATTTTCATCACGGCACAAGGCACAAAAACCTATTATAGTAGAGAGAAAAGGAGGATGGATGTGAACATTGTTTGGGCTTTACTCTCATTGGATTTGGTTCAAGGAAGGAACAATGTATTTAGTTAAGTGTAGAAACCTAACTTGCCTTATAGGCAGTATGAGAGGAAAGGGGAAATAAAAGGGAGGGGGGTAAAATGGAGGGAAGAAGTAGAAAGAGAAAAGGGAAATAAAAGAGAGGAGGGCTGATAGAAGGGAGGGAAGATTGAGGGAGGCAGGAGTCAAAAGTAAAACTCTATTGAGGAGGGGAATAGAGAAGGGAGAACTAAAAGCATAAATGGTGGGGGAGAGATAGAATGAACAAAAAGACACAGGTAATAATCATAACTGTGAATGTGAATAGAATGAACTCTGCCATAAAATGGTGGTGCATAGCAGAATGGATTAAAAAACATAATCTTACAATATGTTGTTTACAAGGAACACATTTGAAACAGGAGGATACTCACAATGTAAAGGTAAAAGGTTGGAGTAGAATATATTATGTTTCAGGTGATGTTAAAAAAAACAACAAAAAACCAAGGATAGCAATCCTAACCTCAGACAAAGCAAAAGCAGGAATAGATCTAATCCAAAGAGATAAGGAAAGAAACTATATCTTACTAAAAGGCACCATAGACAATGAAGTAATATCATTACTAAACATATATGAACCAAGTAGTATAGCATCCAGATTCTTAGAGGAGAAGTAAAGGGAATTACAGGAAGAAATAGACAGCAAAACTAAACTAGTGGGGGACCGCAACATCCCCCTTTCTGAACTTGATAAATCTAATCATAAAATAAACAAGAGAGAAGTTAAGGAGGTGAACAGAATTCTGGATAAGGTAGATATGATAAACCTCTGGAGAAAACTGAATTGGGGTAGAAAGGAATATATCATTTTCTCACGAGTACACATACACAAAAATTCATCATGTACTACAGTGTAAAAACTTCTCAATCCAGTTCAGACAGGCAGAGATAGTCAATGCATCCTTTTCAGATCATGATGCAATAAAAGTTATATGTAATAAAGGGCCATGGAAAGATAGATCAAAAATTAATTGGAAACTAAATAATCTAATCCTAAAGAATGAGTGGGTTAAACAACAAATCATAGAAACAGTCAAAACCTTCATTCAAGAGAATAACAATAATGAGACAACCTACCAAAATTTATGGGATGCTGCAAAAGCAGTTCTTAGAGGAAGTTTTATATCATTGAATGCTTACATGAATAAAACAGATCAGTAGATCTGAAAAAGAAATCAGTAAATTGGGTATGCAACTGAAAAAGCTAGAATAAGAAGAAATTGAAAATCCTCAAGTAAATACCAAATTAGAAATACTGAAAGCAAAGGAGAGATTGATAAAATTGAAATTAAGAAAACTATTGAAATAACAAATAAAACTGGTTTTATAAAAAAAACAATAAAATTGATTAAACTTTGTTCAATTTGATTGGAAAAAATGGTAAACTCACCTCCAGCAAGGAGGAAATTAAAACAATAATTAGAAATTACTTTGCCCAAATTTGACAAAGTGAAATGGATACATATTTAATAATAAATAAATTGCCCAGATTAACAGAAGACGTAACATACTTAAATAATCACATCTCAGAAAAAACAGTTGAACAAGCCATTCATTATTGAACTCCATAGGAAAAAATCTCCAGTGTCAGATGGATTTACATGTGAACTCCATCAAACATTTAAAGAACAGTTAATTACAATACTATATACACTATTTGGGAAAAATTGATGAAGCAGGAGTCCTACCAAATTCTATTTATGACACAAATATGGTTCTGAGATCTAAACCCGGAAGAACCAAAACAGAGAAAGAAAATTATAGACCCATTTCCCTAATTAATATAGATACAAAACCCTATTTATACATTTTTTTTCATTTCTGTATAAAGATTATTGGTATTGATAATGATCCTGAAGTTCCTTCTGAATCATCAGGGAGAGATCAAATCAATTATGTCCAAAGATTTTTAGATTTTTATCTATGGTGTTCCTTTGAAAATTTCTAATCCTTATCATGAAGGGAAGCATCTTACTTCCTAAAGAAGAGTTTATTGTGTAGTATATTTTGGTTCTGTCATGACCTTGGTAAGGGAGGAGATTTGAGGCTCAGAATGTACTCTGAGTTTTAGCCAGTATTTGAGCAGGTACTGGAATTGATAGGCAAGACAAGTTTCATTGAGAAAGTGTTTTACTATCTCTTGAATGGTAGACTTGGTGGACTGAAACAATAACCTACAATATACAAATGGGTTTTAATGTTTACAAAATAGAGAAGTATGAGTGTTCCATTTACAGTTTAAACAAATTATTCTCCTACCTGCCCATTCTTTTTTCCATCATGAACTCGTTTCTTTTGGCCCTTTGTTCTTCAGAAGTAACTTTCCTGTGGTCCCTGCCAACTTCTCTCGTTTGGCACTGGCAGTGTGCTTGTGCCATTCTTTCTGAAGCAATGATCATTTGATAATTATTTGCCAAGTGCCTAATAAAATCCTAAGCTTTGTGTCAGAGGTCATCATGTTATCATTGGGAAGATTTCTTACATGACTTGGCAATATCCTGTACCCCCAAATTCTGGGAATGTCACTACGTGATAGGACACAATTATATAACCCCTTATGTAATTACCAATACTTCTTGCAAGTACCCAGCTCACAGAGCTCAAAGAAGGGAGTGAGAAAACATTATTTACAGATCAAAGGAAGCAAATAGAACTCTTATCAGAATTCATATTTAAAAAGTTATTTCCTGCCAATGATCAACCTTTCCTCAGATTGGTACAGTTATTTGGTGTCCACAGTTTCGCATACTATTGGCCTCCTGTCCTATCATTGCCCCTTTGGTGATTTACTTCCTACAGCCCACCACAACTCTCAGCAGGTGGCATCTGTAAACTGTCCTCTGCAGGGCTCCCAGCATGGAGAGTGCATTATCAGAAAGACAGAATCTCAGGCTTGGAAGAAACATCAAAGGCCAAACAAGGATCTTTCCTAGAATATCACTGACATGTGGTCATCTAGCCTCCTCTTGGTCAAGAGCACAGAGACCTGGAGTTTTATGAATGCTAGCTTTATTTTGTCTCACTTTCCTATTACAGTTCTAGGTGTGGAGTCTAGGCTCAATCCTGCTTCAGATACTGAATAGCTGTGTCATACTTATCAAAGGAATTCCACTCCCCAAGCCTCAGTGTCCTCATCTATAAAGTAGAGGCCAGTAATACATCTTTAGTTTAATGTGAGGATAAATAAGATAATTTATATGAAATGATTTGCAAATCATAGGGCACTATCTAAATATATGCTTTTGTATTGTTAAGTATAATTGTTGGATTGCCATGGTGGAAAGAAAGTGGTACTAGGATCATCTGATTCCTGTAAGAGGCCTGCCCCTATCTCCCTCCTTCCTCCCTCTTTTGCCTCTTGTCAAGAAATATGGGAAGACCTACAGGAGCTAAAAGAGAGAGAAAGTAAAATTAAGAAGTAAAAGTTAAGAAAGAAGATAAGCAGACAAAAGTGGTGAGGATTGGAAAAAGGGGTGGTAATGGCAGCAATGGAAAAAATAACTGTATAGCATTTTATGTTTTGCAAAGCACTTTACCAATATATCTTCTCATGTAATCCTTGCAACAACTCTGTGTGGTAACTGCTATAATTATCTCCATTTTATAGATTAAGAAAGTGATGCCCAGACCTACCCAGGGTCACACAGCTAGTAAATGTCTGAGGCAGGATTTGAGATCAGGTCATCCCAATACCAGTTCCAGTCCTCTCTCCACTGTGCCACCTAGTTGCCATTGGGGAACAATACTGTTAAACCATCCACAGGCATTTTGACAGTATCCTCTCAGAGCACGTAATTAAGTGAGGACACTCAGCCATTGTGGGAAGCCATGTTCACCATTGATCTCAGTACTGTAGCTCTCAGAGACCTGGGTTTAGTAAGGCGTTGGCCCTTTAAAATCTGCAGATAGCTGAGCCCACTGAGCTCCCCTTGTCTTATCTGAGGGCTGTTAACCTTGGCATCTGTGCTACCATTTTTCCACTGACTGCTCATCTACACTTCATCATTATCTTCAGAAACTTATCTTTTTACAAGATCAAATCAACTCTATAACTTGTACTTCTTCAGTACCCTCTGCCTTTTGGTCCCCTCCCTGCCTCTGGTTGAACTTTGAGACAGTTGGGTGGTACAGTTTATAGAGTGCTGGGTCTGGAATCAGAAAGTCTTGATTGAGTTCAAATTTGAACTCAGACACTAACTGGGTGACACTGAGCAAAGTCATGTTACCTCGATTTTCTCAACTGTGAAATGACAGTCATAACACATCATAGCTGTCAGGGTAATTGTGAGAATCAAATGAGATAATGTTTGCAAAACACTTGGAACAGTGCTAGACACATAGTAGATGCTATGTAAATGCTTATTCTTTACCTTTTCCTTATTTTCTGTTGGAAAAGGTGAACATTTCTGGACAATTTCAGGTGAACATAGTAGGGCTCCTCCTAGATACTATATTTAAGAAAGACCCAGAGGAAGCACCTCCGAATTTTCCACCTTACTGCAGGAGTTTATCGTGTCCCTGCACCCGGTAGCCTCCCTTTCCTCCACCTCTGGCATGTCGTAGTAAAAGAACTTAAATATTTATTGCCTATCAGACTTTGTGTTAATCTAGTTACATCTTGGTTTTGACTCTACACTTTCTCTCCAGTTAATGATCCTATTTTTCCCACTTTAGTTCTATAAACTGGTTACATAGACTTCTACTGTGGTTTCATGAATCCTGACTTGTGGCTCAACCAGATTTTATCCCACCTTCCTGTTTGGAACTTTGCTCCATTTCAGCCATCTTTGGTTGATTGGCACTAACGGAGAACTTCACTATATGACTGACCTTTTTGGTCTATAACCTTTCAGCTCTGGTGTCCCATCACTTGTTCAGATAGACATTTGATTTGATCTTCTGGGGTCAGTGAAAAGCAGACTTACAGGGGCTTTGAATCATCTTTATAGAGGTAAGGGTTGAATATCTGAAGGTGGTTGAATTGACTGAGGGAGAGGGAGAGAGAACACATAGAGAGAATAAAAAGATTAAGAAAGGATCTTGGAAAATGTCTACACTGTGGGGTAAGGAAGAGGATAGAGAAAGAAGAGAGAAGTAGGAGATGTCATGAAATCCAAGCAAACAGAGAGTGTTGAGAAGACGGGAATAGCTAAGTGACAAACAAAAGGAGATCAAGGAGGATGGAAGTTGAGAATTGGGAAGCATTTTCAGAAGACTAGAAGAGATTTAGTTCAGCTGTTAAACAGCTGGGAAGTAAGTTGGTGATGAGAAAGTAGTGACATTCAAAATACAGTCTTTTTCAAGAAGTTCAACATTGAAAGAGTGGACATAAATGTGAGTACTTTGAGAGGTAGAAGGTTGAAGAAAAATTTCTGTGAAGTTGTTATTCTGTGTGTTTCAGATTAGGAAGAGCCAAGCGTACTAGCAGGTAGAAAGAAAGAATCCAGGGGAGAAATAGATATTACACAAGAGAGGGAATGGTTGATAGAGAAAAGCCTTGGAGGTGGCAAGAGATGAATTAAGGGCATAGTAGGAAGGGTTAGCCTTAGTAAGAAGTAGAGATATTTCTGTGTATCTCAAATTCTTGGAATGTGCTACCACCTCAGTCTCCTCTATTGGCTTCCTTGACTTCCTTTAAGTCCTAGATAAAATCCCATCTTCTAATGGAAGTCTTTCTCAACCCGCCTTAATTCTAGTGTCTTCAGATTTTTGTCAGACTACATCTAGAATATTGGCCTCAGTTCTAGGAACTATAGCTTAAAAAGAACATTGATAGCTGGAGAATATCCCAAAGACATCTTTCATTTACTTCTTTCTTTTGTTTATTTATTATTCTCTTATTGCCTTTCCTCTTTGATTTGCATCCACATTATTCCGTGTATTGTCTCCCCCATTGAATGCTATGCTTCTTGAGGTCAAGGACTATCCTTTGCCTTTTTTTTGTATCCTCAGCACTTAGTATACTGCCTGACTTCCTATTGGCACTTCATAAATGTTTATTGACTGATGAAAAGACAACATCTGATTGGGTCAGGCAACACCTTAGAACTTACCAACTAAGAGGAAGGAGTTCACCTGCCTGAGGAAATCAGAGATCCTTCTTTTGCAAGATGAAATTAGCACATTTTGTGACTTTATCCAATATTTTCTCATCAACTTGTAAGCAGAAATTCAGTAACTGGGTGGTTACAATGCCTAAGATTTAAAGTTGAAGAAGCTGGTAATGAATATTCAAGGAACCAGGTGATTTAATTCTTTAGGGAATCATTATCAAGGTCAGAGTAGAGGATTATAAAGAGAGGCAAGTGAAATCAGGGTGAGGGACATAGATTGGAATAAGAGGGAAGGGGTATATGAGCAGTTAAGAAAGAGCCCTTGCCTTTCGAGAAGAGACCTCAGATAAGTCATAAATATATAGATCATGACTAGAGAAAGGATTCTGGAATAAGTACTGGATTACGGATCCAGGCAATTATTGCAGGGAATTATAGGAGCTCCTGTAGAGACCTTTATTGACTAAGGTAATTGGGGAAGCTTTGTGGTAAAGGTAGCATTTGAAATGAGCTTTGACAGAAATGTAGGACATATGTAGGTAGCATGAAGGGCATTCTAGGCAGCAGGTCCAAACATCAAGAGTATATGCAAAGAAACAGGAAAGCAGATCACTTGTTTAGGAGACCAGAAAAAATATTTTTAATTAGTCATATTTCCATTTGGGGAGTAAGGAATTTATAGGAAAGTCTGTTTTAAACATCAAAACCCACTTGTAGACATTAGTTATAATAGTAATGATAACCAGAAAAGCTGAGTTTATCTGCTTTTCTGCTGTACCATCGTTTATTATTTTGGGGAGGCAGCTACTTGGTGCAGTGGATAGGATACTGGATGTAGAGTCAGGAAGACCTGAGTTCAAATCCAGCCTTACACCTTTATTAGCTCTGTGATCATGGGAAAGTCAGTTCACCTCTTTTTGCCTCAATTTCCTCATCTGTAAAGTGAAGGTAACAATAGCACCTATCTTGCAGACGTGAAAGCACTATGGAAATGCACCTCCCTATTGTTATTGAAGAAGCACCATTGGAGATGATCTAGACTGAAAATGGAGTGGATGAATGCATACAGGAGTGTCATTCATGCAGGGTATTTCTTTGTCTTCTTTTTGTAGGCGTGCTACGATGGATGCTCTCTCTGAAGCAACCAACACTTTTACCTTGAATGTTTTTAAAAAAATTAATGAAGAAGATACCTCAAGGAATGTCTTTTATTCTCCCCTGAGTCTCTACTGTGCCCTGGCTATGGTTTTAGATGGGGCCAAGGGAAATACTGCTGCACAGATACAACAGGTACTTGGGACTAAGAGAAAATGAACAAATCAGAACAAAAAGAAAAGCAAAACAAACAATGTGAAACTTTCTATACCTCTCCAAAGTCAAACCTTAGATGACCTGTTCAAAAAAGAGAGTTTTGCCAATAGTGCAGCAATAGAGAGTGAGAAGAAAATGGAATAGAATGTGTTGGGATTCTATCTACTCTGTGCTGTGTGCAGTGAGCATTCTGGGTAGAAATGTCCATGAGGTTACAAATGCAGAATAATCTTACCTTTCTACCTTGCTATGAGGAATAATAAGACCACCATTTAAATGGCAGGGGAGGAGGGGGAGTTGAGAAATACAATAATGTATAATAAGTCTGGAAAGGTAGTTTGGAACTCGGTTGCGAAGGGCTTTAAATCCTGAACAGAAAAGACTTGTATGTGTTCCTTAAGCCAATAGAGAGCTGTTGAAGTTTATAGAATAGGTGAGTGATATCCTTAAATCTTATTTTTGTAATGTCCTCAGTCTCTCTAGAACTTTTGTTTGATTTTTCTTTGAAGATTTTTTTTTTGTTTTTAAAGAAAGGAAGACAGTATTGGAGCTGTACTTTTTTTTTCTAAACAGGTTCTTTCTTTAAACAAAACTACGGATGTCCACCAGAGTTTCCAGTCTTTTCTTGCAGGAACTAAGAAATCTGATAGTCAATGCTTGCTAAGAATTGCTAACCGGCTCTTTGGAGAAAAGACTCATGATTTTATCCCAGTAAGTCCATCTATTATTTTTCCTTATATAAAGTTAAGAAAATCAAGAAAACTTTCAAGTTAAAGAGAAATGAAGGACTCGTAAGGCAAGAGAATCTCATCTGTTGCCATGTTAATAAAAATTCATTTTGAACAATTTGAAAAAGTTGCTCACCCCCAGAACATAATGTTATTTTCTATATTTTAAAGGATTAATGGCATTGTTCAGTGGCCACAGCACGACGAGAGTTGAAATCTCACCCCTATTATTGCTATTTGGGCAGGTCACCTCTCTGGGCCATAGTTTTGTCCTCTGTGAAAATAGAAGGGTTAGACTAGATGCCTCCGAAAGTCTTCTAGTTGTAAATCTATGATCTTGTGATGCTATGAAAAATGAGTTTCTGGATTAATCATCTCATTCTGACTGTTGACTTTCAAATTTATTGATTTATTAGAGGAAGTTGGCATATTAGTTTTCCCTTACTTTTTAAGTGATTTTTTTGTGCTAATAAAACTCAAAGGTTCCTAATAAGCTCTGTCAATTTTTACGTCAGTACCTTCAAGTTAAGTTAAAGACTTAAGTTCATCCAAGTGAAGCACAAAGGTTGAGGGATCAATATATGGTGATCTGTAACATGTTTATGGCAGTTATGAAGAAGGGGTCCACAATTTACCGGCTGTGCTTTGGTGACATTTAGTTTTGGACTTGTGACACTTGGTTATATTGTTTATCTTACTGTTTAGTCTTTTAAGGAATCCTGTCAGAGATTCTACCATTCAAATGTGGAAGAACTTGACTTCGCAAATGCTCCTGAGGAAGCAAGAAAGCATATCAATAAGTGGGTAGAAGAAAAGACTGAAGGTAAGAAATCATGGCATTTCTTTTTAGCTTTTTGAGAGATGAGGGCTTATGATTTTGACAACTCTTTTGCAAAGTATAAAAAAGGAATTATTTTCTGAGCAGTAAAAGAGGATGAAATAACCTATCCATTAAATGAGATTAAATTTTCTTTGCCTTTCTTCTGATTTTCAGTGTCCACAGTATCAATAATGCTTTCTAATGAAGTAATAAGTATGTAGAATGAATCATTTCCAACCACAATCTATTCTTCATTTGGTTGAATGACTCAGATAAACATACCTATTGCAGGAGTCTGAGGCTTCTAATTTTGTGATGCTGCCTGCAGTTTCCCATCCACTCAAACAATGATACCAAATCCTCACTCAAGCCCATATAGATCACTATTCTCCTGTCCTTCTGTGTCTTTTAAATATCTGTATTTACATATATCCCTTATTCATGTTGTATACATTTTATTCTGATGACTATATTTAAATTGAGTCATTTTGACTGTCCTATAAATTACAAGTAAAATGTTATGTAAATAGGATACTATTTTAGGGCCGTGTATTTTGTAGAACCTCAGAGAATTTTTTGTACTAATAAAGTATTTCTTTCAACATATGGTATAGTAGAAAGAAGGCTTGGGAACTTCTTGGGAATGGAGCCAGGATGTCAGAGTAAAGAAAACCATCACCTTGGCCCTCCCAACATTTCCTTATGACACCTTTAAAATAATGCCTCCAATCAAACTCTGGAGTGGCAGAGCCAACAAAACTTAAGAGTGAGGCATTCTTTCAGCCCAGGATAACTTAAAAGGGTTGAAAGAGAGATTGTGACGTGGGGATGGAGATTGACTCAGAGTTCACGACTTAGTGATATATGAGGTGATGGTGACAGAAGCATCAGCAGCTTCAGGAGCTCTACAGCCAGAGATGGTAAGGAGACCGGGCAACTGATCAGAAAGTGATTACAGGGGACCCCTGTGATAGCTCTATGTGCAGGCCCACTTGCTAATTTGAACAATGGCATTGCTTGTACCCAGTTCTGGGTCATAGCTCAAGGGTGAAGGGGAGCACTTTCACTCAAGAGGGAGCAGGAGCTCTGAGGAGTAGTATCCCTTCTGGTTCCAAAGAATCGGGGACCCTGAGGAACAATATTTTTTTCTGGTTCCAAGAGAGCAGGGGTCCTAAGGAGCAATACTGATTGCTGTCCCACGGTATCAGGAGCTCTTGCTGGGTACAGACCACATGTAGACCAGGGAGAAGTAACCACACCTCTCCGCAGATTAGATCACCCAGAAAGGATGAAAGCTTTCAAACCCCCCAGATCTTGCTCTGAAAACAGCAGTACAAAAAAGCCTGAAGCTGGACACAGTGCCCCTTCCCATCATGCTGGCAACAGAGCCCAGCTTTGACATTAAATTGAAAATCAAGAAATAAGGTGGAAAATAAGCAAAAAATAACCCAACTTGATCATACATGGCTATTATGGTGACAAGGAAAATCAAGAAACAAATTCAGAAGACAACGAAGTCAAAACAACTATGAACAAAGGTGAGAAAAGGGGGATTTGGATACAACCCAACAAAATTCCTGGAACAGCAAAAGAAGGATTTTCAAAATCAAATTACAGTGATGGAGGAAAAAATAGGTAAAGATATGAAAGAAAAGTGAAAAATCATGAAAAGACAACAGTTTGATAGATGAGGTACCAAGAAATACTGACCAATTTCCCTAATGGATAGTGATACAAAAATTTTAAATAAAACACTAGTAAGGAGAATATAGCAATATATCTCAAAGTTTACAGCATGACCACGTAGAATTTATATCAGGAATACAGGACTGGTTCGATAATAGGAAAAATTGCCCATATCAGTAACAAAACCAACAAAAATCATATGATATTTCAATAGGTGCAGAAAAGACTTTTGATAAAATACAACACCCATTCCTATTAAAAAACACTAGAAAGCCTGGGAATCAATGGAGCCTTTCTTTTTTTTTATTTTAGAAAAAAAGAGTTTTATTTTACATCTAAAAAGACTGGTAACTTGGCCTTCAAGCAGAACCTGGCCCAAGCACATGTAATGCTAATTAAAATAGTCTTTTATAATTCATCCAGATTTGAATTTATTGCCTTAAAACCCATTGGTCAGCAGCAATGGAGCATTTATTTAAGTGATAAATAATATCTGTCTAAAACCAAGAGCAAGCATTTGAACATGGCAAAACTCGAAGCCTTCCCGGTATGATCAGAGGTGAAGCAAGGACGTCTATTATCACCACTGTTATTCCATATTGTGTTAGAAATTCTAGCTATTGCAATAAGAAAAGAAAAAGGAAATTGAAGAATAAAAATGGGCAATGAGGAAACAAAACTATTACCGTTTGCAGGTGATAGCATGGTATACTTAGAGAACCCTAGAAAATCAACTAAAATACTACTGTATCAATCATTATCTTTAGCAATGCTGCAGGATAAAAAAAATGAACCCACATAACTGAGTAGCATTTCTCTATTGTCCCAACAAAGTCCAGCTGAAAGAGATAAAAAGAGAAATTCCATTTAAAATAACTACAGGCAACATTAAATATTCAGGAGTCCTATCTGCCATGACAAAGCCAGGGACTTATATGAATACAGTTACAAAACACTCCACTCAAAGGCAATTCTAAATAATTGAGAAATATGAATTGATCATGGTTGACTGAGTCAATACAATCAAAATGACAATGGTATCTGAGTCAATTCATTAATCAGTGTCATCTCAAGTGAACTACCAAAGAATTATTTTATAGAGCTAGAAAAAACAATATAAAATTCATGTGGATGAACAAAAGGTCAAGAATGTTAAGGGAATCAATGAAAAAAATGCAAAGGAAGGAAGCCTAGCATTCCCTGATTTCAAACTATGTTATAAAGTAGTGATCATGAAAACAATATGATAGTAGATAAGAGAGTGATGGATCAGTGGAATAGATAACATCTTGTTTCATAAACCCCCAAGTTCAAGCTTTTGGGGCAGGAACTCACCATTTGACAGAAATTATTGGAAATACTGGAAAACAGTTTCGAAGAAACTTAAGTGTAAACCAGCATCTCATGGTGTTTACAAGACAAGGTCTAAATGGATAAATGATTTAGATCTCAAAGTAGATATCATAAGCAAATTAAAGGAATATGTAAAAATGTACCTGTCAGATCTTTGCGTAAGGGAAACATTTGACTAAATAAGAGATGAAAATGATTATATCAAATAAGTTGAATGATTTTGATTTCATGAAATTAAAAAACTTATGCAAGTGCATGCACACGCACACACACACACACACACACATACACAAATACAAGAACTGAAACCAAAAAACAACTAATGTAGCTAAGATTATAAGGAACATAGAAAAGTGGGCAAAAACTTTTTACATCAAGTTTCTCTGATAAAGGTCTCCTTTCTCAAATGTATGTAGGACAGACCAAAATTTCTAAAAAGTAGACTCAGTTGATCAATATTCAAAGGATATGAACAGGCAGTTTTCAAAAGAAGAAATCAAAGCTATCAATAGTCAAATGAAAAACTGCTCTAAATCACTACTGATTAGAGAAATGCAGATCAAAACAACTCTGAGATTCCACCTTATATGTATAATATTGGCTAACATGGTTGAAAAGGAAAATAACATGTTGGAGGAAATGTGGAAGAATAGTAACACTAGTGTACTGTTGGTAGAGTGGTAAACTGATCTAATCATTCTGGAGAACACTTTGGAACTAGGTCCAAAGGGCTATAAAAGTGTGCCTACCCTTGGACCTAGCAATGCCACTAGTAGGTCTAGATCCCAAAGAGCTCAAAGAAAGGGAAAAAAGACCTCTATGTACAGAAATATCTATAGTAGCTCTTTTTATGGTAGCCAAAAAAAAAAATGGAAATTGAGGGATTGCCCTTCAATTGGGGAATGGCTGGAGAAATTGTGGTATGTGATTGTGATGGAATACTGTTGTGCTATAATTAATGAGTAGTAGGATGACTTCAAAAAACATGGAAAATCTTTTATGAACTCTTACCAACCAAAATGACCAGATTCAGGAGAATGTTGTACACAGTAACAGAAATATTATAACAATTATCAGCTTAGTTACTGTGATCAAAACAGTTCCAAAACACCCACTATGAAAAATTCCATCCTCCTCAGAGGGAGAACTTAGGAACTTTGAATTTAGATTGGAGTATCCCTTTAGAAATTTGATTTATTTTTCTTTCTTTTTTGGTCTGTGTGTCTTTTGCAATGTGGCTAATATGGAAATATATTTTGCATGATTTCACTTGTATAATCAACATAGAATTGCTTATTTTTTAAGGAGGGGACAAATGGAAGAGGAGGGAGAGAATTTAGAAATCAAACTTTTAAAAAATGAATACAGAATTGCATCTACATGTAATTGTGAAGCATTTAGTGAAATAAATAAATATATAAAGAAAAAAACTACATCAACAAAAAATGAAAAGTTTTGGAGTCAGAAAGTTCAAATCCAAGATCTGTCACATCCTAGCTCTGTGAACTTGAACAAATTTCCTTACTTTTCTAAGCTTCACTTTCTTCATTTATTTATGGGGTATTATCATAACATACCAAAAACCTCATAGGGGTTTTTTTACTCTGCATGAGATCCTAGATGGTAACTCATTTTGGAATTGTAAATGTAATTTTATATTAAGACACTCCTTGAAAGGTGGGATAGTGTGTAGATGGAAATGGTCTGTCTTACAAGTCGATCCTGATATTCAGAGACATTTTTTTCTGCTACACCAAAAAAAAAAAAAAAAAAGAAAAAATTTTAGTATGTTTATTTCTTTTGGTAATATTTAATAGACAGATTACATCACTGCTATAGTGCTATGTGAAGGTGAATCATTATATTTGACTTATTTGTAAAGATTAAAACCCTGCTTAGTGTATTTCCTAGCAGATTTTATAATCATTGTTATGATGATGATGAGGATGAGAAGGTTAACTGGAACTATTTAGGGTTTGTAATGTGCTTTATAGAAGTTATCTCCTTTGAGCTAAATGTGATTATGTCTATATCTATCCTAGATTTAATCTCTAATTTTTTTTTACAGGTAAGATTGCAGAAATGCTGTCTAATGATTCCATTAATTCATTCACCTCTCTGGTACTTGTGAATGCCATCTATTTCAAAGGAAAATGGGAAAAACACTTTGCGGAATGCAATACAACAGAAAAGATGTTCAAAATCAGCAAAGTAAGTGGCAATTTTTAAAGTCCTGGGACCTCATGGGCAACTGGGACAATGGGAAAGAATAAACATATTCCCTTTGTATTCTAAGATGTAAATGAAGGGTTAACAATGCACACCTAAACCATTCCTTTTCTTTATGTAGCTATTCTTCCTCTCTCCCTCCTTGCGCTTCTTCTGTAGGAGGGTTCTCCCTCAATCTTTTCTCTCTGTATTCTGATATAGTAAAGAATTCAGTCGTACAGCTCAATGTTCTTTCATTTCAACAGTTAGTTTCCTTGCCTCAAGACCTTAGAAACTCTCTTATTACAGTAGTCTCTGGAGACTGCTTCCTCACCTTTCCTGTATGTTTTTTTCTTGTAAACTTTGCCATGGTAAATCAGGGAAGAAGAAAGTATGCTCTGAAACTTGTGTTTTTCAGGTTGGCATTATCTTTTGCCCTGGCCACTGTGGACATATATGGAAAATTATTTATAAGCAAGACAAACCCAAAGAAGTGCAGAACCCCTTATTTTCCTCAGTTACGATATCTGTCTGATCTCCTGTTGTCCAAGTTATTCCTCCTTCAGGAGCCTTTTCCTAGTTTCCTTATGAAAGATGACATTCCCTTTTAATCTTTTGGTCTAAGTTTAGCATCGTGTATTAGTGACTTTAGAAGTCTGTTTTATTTTCTATCAGACTCTGAACTTAACTCTTTTCCTTTTCTTTGTTTAATTATGCTTCCTTTCCCTATTTTCTTTGTCACCTACTAGCCATTGTCCCTCTGCCATTTTTATACATGTTTTAATAAAATAAAGCACTTACATCATTCAGCCCAGGAACTAGAAAGGCATTTACCCTTCTCATTTTACAGGACGGACCATAAGTAGAAAAGGTCTTAGAGGAGAGAGATCAATGTGAGTTAATATCATCAGGTGATAAAAGATATAACAAAGATAAAACAAACTTTGTAGGAGGATGACATATATGTATATGTGTATGCATATATGTATGCATATACACAGAAACATAGAGGAGGCATTATTCATCTGAATGATTTGCTGTGAACTATCAAGTACCTGTTTAATACCCATGTTGTAAGGAGTAAACAATGTTCTGTGAACAAAGAAAATATTTCTATCAATGTACTGTTATGTTAGAAACTTCCTTGTTAATAGTGAAAAGTAATATATAGGGACTAGGGAGATTTACTACATCATTTGAAGATGATATATGATACAGAACATCGCTAAATAGTAATTAGAAATGTGAAGGTACCCTTGAGATTATATGTCTGTTTTCTAAGACTTACCTTACCAGGCAGGTGCACTGAACACAGATTATTCACAGCAGACAGACATATTAATCTCAGGGGTACTTCCACAGAACCTATATCAAATTGCTTACTCTCTTGGAGAGAAGGGAGGGAAAGAAGAGAGGGGGAAAATTTACAACTCAAAATTTTATTTTACAAAATGTTAAAAATTGTCTTTATATGTAATTGGGAAAATATACTATTGAAAAGAAAAAAAGATATTCTACAATCCAAAAAACCTACCCACTAATTGGAATAATGTAAAATGTTCCAGAAAATATACAATACACATATGAAAGTTTGGGGACAGAGAAAGATCAGGACTCATCTGTTCTCTACATTTCCCCTAATAGTTATTACTGTAAAAAGATGTAATGGCTAGGTAATTCTTAATTCTTGTGAGTAGGAATAGTGTAATTTGAAAGAAATAAAGGTTTCTGGAGGGTTTTTTTTTTTAATTGTGGCTCCCAGGCCTTGGTGACACATGAAATTCCTTTAACTGGGTGTAAAGTTTTTCATTTCAATATCAGATAAGACTTAAACTATTAATGCAATTTGAGTGAAACTCATTCACGCCGAAGGTTAGCTGAATATTTGGTTCTGGAATGAGCTGAATTTTGAGTCTTCCTTGTTCTTATTGGAGGAAGGAGATGAAAAAGACAGGAGAGAGCATTAAGTGCCTTAATAAAGAAAAGTCCCAAGGGAAGAGAAAGGAAACTTATGGACCCTTAGAAATACTGCTTTGGTATTAAAGATATTTTTATTCATATATGCCTGCCAATGACAGCTGTATTTCACATGAAAGGATAAAAGGTATATTTTTAAATATATAAACGTGCACATTTCTTCATGAAGAAACAACGCCTAGGGATTAAGACATTACTCCCTAAATACTTGATTTATACCCAACACTTGATTTATACCCTCAGAGGGCTTACAGTCTAAAGATATGAAGCACAGTGCAAATAAACTTTTTTATACGTTGTATTGATTTTATCTGCCCCCTTTAGTTTTCCTGGATTCTATTTCATGTTCATTTATCTCCTTTTAGGAGAAGCAGAAACCAGTACAGATGATGTTTCAGAAATCAACATTTCACATGACCTACATAGGAGAAGTGTTTACCAAGATTCTAGTTCTGCCTTATGTTGGAGGACAAATGGACATGGTCATTTTCCTTCCAGATGAGCACACAGATCTAAAAACGGTGAGAGAAGTATCATTGTTGACACCTACTTACAGAAAATGGTTTTGAAAACTGATAGAGAGTTGTAGGCACTACATCTGAATTTTGGCTATGATATCACTGCATCCTGGGCCACCTCCAGGTAGCCTGATCCATACTTGGCCACAGGACCCAGATGGCTCTGGAGGAGAAAATGAGAATGGTGACTTTGCACAGCCCTTCCTCACTTTAAGTCCAAGTCACTTGCATGTCACAGCATCACCTCCCTGATGTCATGGTCCTCTTTGTAAACAAAGGACAAGTACCAGCAGCACTATAATAACCAAGTCCTTTAAAATGAATCATCTTGTCTTAAATGTCTAGGTCAATGACTGGAGGCTGCTGTGGTATCTTTGTATGTGATATAGCACAAAGAGGTAGAGTATGGTAGTCGTGGGAGAGGGTGGGGAATCTCCTTGGTATTCAAGGGATCAATTCACCAGGAATAGAGACTGACAGTGGCAGGTTATAGCAGCAGGACCCATCCAGGGTCATAGTAACCCAATAGACTCCATTAGCATTTCAGGGTCTTGATTTGCCACAGCAGTAGGGGAGTTGGTTTCTCGATCCTGCTGATATGGACAGATAGAGCAGAATGGGAACCATATCAGCAAAGCTGGAGATGTGATTGGGGATCACTATGACCTGGAGACATGTTGGAAGAAGGAAGTCTGCATAAATGAATAGGTCAGCAGCAAACCTTGAAGAGGTTGTCTTTGATTGCTTCATTGGAGGAAAACTCCCATGTTAGCATCCCAGAGAGTCCAATGACTGATTCTCAGTCTGGTCAAGATGAGCTCCTATCATGACTATTAGTCATACAGTTTTATAAATACATAGCAGAAGGTAAAGCCCAGTTGAGTTAAGTCTTGCCATTTGAAAAGTTAGTATTTTGCCTACCCAGGAAATCATGGAACTTCTTTGAGCCAGTTTCCCTATCTGTAAAATGGGGGTAATCTCTGCCTGAAATATTTCAAAGGGCTGTTGTGAAGAGTGAATGAGATAATGGATGAAAGTACTTTGAAGTGTTCAAAATGTTAGAGAAGTTTAAGATTAGAAGGTAGTAATGAAAGGGTACAGTAAGAGAATGAAACCTGTTTTGTGATCTAAACTAAGATGGTATGGATTCCTTTAAAGTAGAAGGTTGTGGGGTAGGAAAATCAGGGGAAAGGAAGGCTGAATTTGGTATCAGGGTCCAAAACCTTTGTTGGAATTCTGGCATAGCCTCTTACCACTTGTGGAACCTGAAGCAACCTCAGCTTTATCTGTAAAATGGAGGGGTGTACTGGTTGGTCTCTAAGGTCCCTTTCAGCTGTTAATCTTAGGTTCTCTGAACGAAAGTACAAAAAAGGGAGGTATCAGTCTCTAGTTAAATGATATGTGCATGTGTGTATGTGTGTGTGTGTGTGTGTGCACGTGTGTGCATGTGTGTGTATAAAAGAGGGGAAGGGAGAGAATATTTGTGTTTGTCTTGGTTGTATCTTTTTCACTTTCCTAACTTTTCAAATACAACAGAAGCTCCTTTGGAGCATAAATTTTTTCCCCCTTTGGATCCTTAACACCTAGCACTGTAATCCTACATGTAGTAGGTAGTCAAAGAATATTTTTCTATTTGAATTAAATCCTTTGCAACTTACATTATGCAATTCTTTTTATTTCTAGTTGGGAGAAGGACTGACTTCTGAGAAATTAGCAGATTGGTTAAATCCAGAGATGATGGATGAAACTGAGGTAGAAGTTTTCCTCCCCAGATTTAAATTGGAGGAAGATTTAGACATGGAATTCATTCTTCGGAAATTGGGAATGTCAGATGCATTTGATGGATCCATGGCTGACTTTTCTGGGATGTCAGCCAGGAATGACCTGTGTCTATCCAAGGTTATACACAAAGCTTTTGTGGAAATAAATGAAGAAGGCACAGAAGCAACTTGTGGCACTGCAGCTGCCATGATGAATCGATGTGCAAGAATTACTCCACAATTCATGGCTGACCATCCTTTCCTTTTTCTTATACTAGATAATAGCTCAAAAACCATTTTGTTTTGGGGCAAAGTGATCTCTCCATGAAGAGATCATTTAGCCTTGATGGAATCTTTACCCTCATACTATTTTTTTTGTATCTATAATCCAATTGGTCCTTATCAACATGGTGATAATAACACAAAAATAAATTTCTTGATTGGGAATTTCTGTATCTGGGATTGCCTGTGTATGCTTTTGCGCACCTTGGTCCTTTGAAAGCTGTTATTTTTAAAGTACCCTCATTTGAGGGCATGGAGAGCAAAAGTAGGACCAGAAACCAATGTTCCCTAGTGTATTTCATGCTAAGTTTTTGTTAATAAAAGCATTGACTACTAACGAAATTCCTGCCTATCCCCATAATTCCTCACTCCATTCCCTACAACCCCATTCCAAAACATATTGTCTCTTAATTCATTTGTTGCCAAACTTAGGCTTAGCTCCTGACACCAATATTCCCCTCAACTTCCCTGTGGCACCATGTCCTTAGCCTCTCTCTTCTTCTGGGTACAAAAAGAAAATTAAGTATTACTACTTACTAGTCCTTTGTCACTTGGGCAGATACCAGGTCCATTTTTTTTCTTTTAGAGAAAGAGGTGGAAATTAAAATGGAATGGCAGAAGTCAGGGGAACAGGTTTCATGAATGTGTGAGGGAAGTCTCTGGGAACAAAACCTTTTTGGAGCTCCACAGAAGGAATAAAAGCCCAAATGCTGAAAGTTCTAGTTGGGTTAAAGCTTATACAGGAAGTCATTTGGTTGGAGAAATGAATCTTCTGTCCTTGGATCAGTCTCATTGTTATGGCCCATGTAGTAATCTGGTCATGACATAGAACGTATAATAGCTGCTAGTTGGCATTTCTATAGAGCTTTTAGGTTTGCAAAGTGCTTTACAGATATCTCATTTTATCCTTACAACCCTGAGAGGCATTTGCTCTTATTAACCTTTACTTTATAGATAAGGAAAATGAAGCAGAATGGGGTTTAGTGATTTGCCTAAATCACACATAGCTAGTAAGTGTCAAAGGCTGGATTTGAACTTAGTTCTTCCTGCCACCAGGTCTAGCTTTTTATCCACTGTATCACCTACCTGCCTTTACAGGGCTAATGGGAGTGTGAGTCTCGTGATCAAGGCCATAGCTGAGGCAAAGCCTGTTCCTGTGGGACTTGTGCTTACTCAAACCCTGGCAGAAGCTCTCCATGACCCTGGAACCTGATGTTCCTGTAGATACTGATGTTCTTTGCAGAAAAGTTGCATTTGTGTCTGGGAACTCAGGAACTAGCTTACAGAACAAGAAAAGCTTCCTTGCTTGCTTTGGGTGCAAGGATGTGGGTAAGTCTTGAGATGGTGAAGTAATGGGATGAGCTCAGCCTGCATGTGATTATGATTACAGCCTGTATAAACCCTGATCCTCAGTTGAATAAATGGAGTTGCCTACATCCTGCCTCCCATCTCATTCCTTGGGTAGAAGGTCTTGACCAGCAAGACCCTCATCTAGGTGAGAGGAATCCAACAACTGGCGCCTGAACAGGGACTTGAAGAAGACTCCCTGGTCCTTTGTGTGGCTCTCATCAATTGGACGAGGGAAGATGGTTCCGGAGGAGTGCACCCGGACCAATCACAAGGGAAGAAATCAGCTCACAGATCGTGAGTCTCCAGAAGCACCCTGAAGGGGTAAGTATCCTTCAGTGAGGTAAGAAAAGTTTTCTTATCATGGGGATGACAGCTTCCGTCACCAAAATGTCTGATATGGATACTTTCGTGGGGATCATATATAAGATCCTTAAGAAGCTTCATGTAGCACAGCAACAAATTCTAGCAGACATTCAGGCCTTACAACATAGGCTCCAACACTTACAGGCTCAAAAGTAGCAGAACAAACTATCTCCGTGTGCAGTATTTACACTGACCACACCTACAAAAAAGGGCACACCATTGACACCATTGCAACAGGCCATACATCAAGGGGCATTAGAGGGGGAGGAGGTTGACGATTGGGCTGCGGACTTCAACCCTTGGCCATTCCTTATAGAGGTGGCCAACAACGGGAACCACAGACCCCTATCTATCCCCATTCCATTCAAATTATTGAAAGAGGTAAAAATGGCTTGCTCTACTTTTGCTCCGACCAGTCCATACATTCTTCAATTACTGGAGCAGCTATGCTCCAGAGCCAATTTTACAGAGATCTTTGAGCATAGCATGCCTCACTCCTGGCCATGCCAAGGCATGGGATGCTGCTTATCTCAAAGCAGTTAGGGCCATGGTGAACTCCAGGGGCTCTGCGGACTCTGAAAACAACTTTCACCTTCTAACAGGCACAGGCTGATACTCTTCCACAGAAGCACAGCTGTTACTTGATGGTGAGATTCTGTCCGTCACTGCTCAGTAGCTGTGAGGGCTTGGAGACAGGTGGAGAAACCTGGAGCAATAAAGCAGAAACTCACCTCTGTCAAACAGGGCATTAATGAGCCCATTCAAACCTTCATAGGGTGGCTCAAAGAGGCAGTGGACAAGGCCATAGGAGGGGGTGAGGGAGCAGACCTCATGTTTAGGCAGCTAAGGGATAATGCAAATCCAAGATGCCAGAAGGCAATGCTTGGGTTACCGAAAGAAGCCTCTATCCAAGAAGTCCTGGATAGGTGTGAGCCGATTGGATCAGAGGAAGAAAGGAATGAAGCCATGGCTATAGCTATAGCAAGGGGAGTCAGTGAGGGCCTTCAGCAAAAGAATGAGGGAAGGTGTTACAGGTGTGGGAAACCTGGCCATATAAAACAGTAATACAGAGCAAAACAAAGGGACACCTTTGGGTCCAGGTTAATTAGATACTCTACCTGTGGGAAGCCTGGGCATATTGTTGCACAATGCAGACAAAGACAGCAGAAGATGCAGGCCCAGAGAAACTCCTGCAGGGGCCCTCAGGGGGCCCCGCAGCTCTATACCACCAATGTCCCCACCCTGCAGAATCCCAACATACCTCAGGATCAATACCAATCCAAACCCACTTTCCATAACAGTTGTAAATATCTCACCAGGCTGAACTGAGCTGGCTAGCAGTCTCAAGACCAGTTGAAGAAAAGCAGCTTTAATACAAGGACAGTGGCTAAACAAAAGTAAAGAGGGAAAAGCACGTTCCAGTAGTAACGATAGAGTCCGCACCCCTCTAGATTGTAAATTTTTAAAGAATTACCCAATTAAGGACTAGGTAGTCTTTATATTCAATCCCTTCTAGACAGCATTTCTCAGACAGCCCTGTGTCCCACTGGTTGGTGCAATATAGCTAAACCATTCTTGAAGGACGAGGTTATTTAGTTTGGAAATCTGAATATATGGAAGATGTTTGGAACACAGTGAAAGAAAGCAAACCAAAGGTCTAATTTGTGCATAGGATTTTTGACAATCTTTCCTCAGTTTTTGGATTTTTTATTATCTGTATATGTGTTCTGTCTTTATATATTTTGTGTGCATGTGTTTGTGTGTTAATACAGCCGTTTGGAATGCAGTTATCTCTTTCCCTCCCTCTCTGTCTCTCTCACTCTCTGATGGCTGCAGCATCAGGGAAGAGAATGGAAGAAAGAGAGGAACATGTCTTGTATCGTTTGCTTTATATGACTGCTAGAGTCAGTTTCAGGTCAGAATTTCAAAAGAGTTGTTAAGGTATGAACACAGAAGTGACATTCACTTGAGAAAAAGATGGTTTATAGATACAGATTTGAGTGGCTTGGCTCATTGCGTGTTGAGCATGGCTCAGGGGAGAGCCACATCGGGAGACGTCAGGAGACCGAGTACAGGTAAGATCTGGCTGACAGCAGTGGTTGGAGCCGCAACAACTGAGTAGGATAGCCAGTCCTCGGGAAACTGAGAAGACCCTCTGAGCACCTGCTACAGGGAGTAGTGGGAAGACATGGGGAGCGAGGTATCCATCCCTGTAATTAAGCCCACAGAGCAGGACTTATTTGTCCAAAAGATATATGTTAGTGAAGGTACAGGGAATAGAAATAACTTAAAGCAATGCCAAAGCTTTGCACAAAATATTTTCATGGTGTCCGCCTGGTTATATGACACAGGGATAGACCCCCAGTAATGGGAGGTAGGAGCTAGACTTTTTAATATATGGCGTAGTTGAAGCCGCCTTTCAGGGACCCCTGGCAACCCAGAACGTTCCTCGTTGCCTGCCAAACAGAGGAGGTTGGTACAAAAGAGGGCAAGTCCCCTCTGTTTTCCCAAGGGTTAGGGTTAGGGTTAGAGGTACCCCGAAACTCACAGTGGGGCACTAAACCAGATAGGGGAAACGTGTGGAAGGACACAGAAGGGAAGTGGCATGGTCCACATAGGGTTTACATTTGGGGGCCAGGGTATGTTTCTGTTGTTACTGATGATGGAGAAAGCATCTGGGTTCCAATTCGGAGAATGAGAGAGATGGGGAGAGGTCCAGACACCCCAAGAGAAGAAGAAAAAAAGGAAAAGGAGAAGAAGGCGGGAACAGAGGAGAGGCAATCTCACCCTAAGAATCGCAATGAGTCAGCTGTTGGGAGCACTCGCTCTCCTGTCGTTTCTCCCAGCCACCCTTGCAACAGCTGGTGGACCCGAAACAGAATGTGACTGATTGCCACAGACACTGGACTTGGGCCTTAGTCCCTCACCCCGATGCTTTTCCTTGTGCCACTTGTGCTATGACCCATATTGCTGCGATGTATCATGTATGCTTATTATTGTCAAGGCTGACCTGCTGCCCTTGGTTTACAACAAGAGAGCCTGAGCTTGTTTGGGAGGAGGATATGCCTTTCTATGGGGAACCAATATGAGTTTACTGTTTGAAGATATTTTGTTCAACCTAATATGTTATAATTGTACAGTTTCTGATTGTGTAGAGCCAAAAGGGCTATTTCTGGAAACCTACTTTCATTAAGAACGAATTCAAGAGGCAAAAAACATGTACATCTAGAAGAGTATAAAAGGCAGCTTACTGTAGAAAGAAATAAAACTCTAAGGGGATGGGAAGACCATGCTTTGCTCTTACTCTAACCAATAGGTATTATCACTTTCTTTGAGAAGCTTATCCTGCCTCTTGGGCAGAACAGATACTCTCTTCCATTGTTTCTAGTTTTCTTGCTTTATTGTTACTGTTGTGCCTTTTACCCTTTCTTTTCAAACTGTTTTTCAAGGCTCTCAGCAATGCCTTGGCCAACGTATACCATGCTGTGTGAAAAGCCCACTTTACCAAAAAACGATGGGGGTCTTGTAGGGGGCCTGGAACTCTCGGATACCATTGTAGGACCGCACCTAAGGTCCCTGGATCTGATGGCACCTGAGGCAGGACCACCACCCTTGTGTTCTTCCTGATGTTTAGGGGAAGTGGGTGACCACAAGCCAGACATGGGATCAATGCGGAGCAGAGGTTGAAGGGCCAGCTATGCCCTTTAAAGGGGTGGCCAACGATGCTATGAACTGTGGGAGAGAGTACTTGAGCACCATATATTGTATTCTGTAGTTTCTATGTAGTTTTATGAAGGGGCTGCACTTTTGGAAGTCGTTGGGAACTTGTTGGAACAATTCTCTCTCTTCCCACCTTCTAACCCTGGCCAGGTTGTGAAGGTGGGGAGAAAGACAGGAAATCAGAATAGACTTTCCTCTCTCTTTCTATCTTCTAACCCTGGCCAGGTTATGAAGGTGGGAGGACAGATGAAAACTCGGGGATGCCTTTCTCCTCATGTTACAGAGGTATGTGAATATGGTTTGGGGATTGCTTGTGCATTCACTTGTACCAGTTCTTTTCTTGCTCCTTTGTGGGCCTCCCATTGTGAGGTTCATCTATTCCCAGATGACTTTCTTTCATAACCAACTTCGGTATCTGCATTTGCATTAAAAGAAGGGGAAGGTGTAGAAGGCTAAAGGGAGTGTGAGTCCCATGATCAAGGCCATAGCTGAGGCAAAGCCTGTTCCTGTGGGACTTGTGCTTACTCAAACCCTGGCAGAAGCTCTCCATGACCCTGGAACCTGATGTTCCTGTAGATACTGATGTTCTTTGCAGAAAAGTTGCAATTGGGTCTGGGAACTCAGGAACTAGCTTACAGAACAAGAAAAGCTTCCTTGCTTGCTTTGGGTGCAAGGACGTGGGTGAGTCTTGAGATGGTGAAGTAATGGGATGAGCTCAGCCTGCATGTGATTATGATTACAGCCTGTATAAACCCTGATCCTCAGTTGAATAAATGGAGTTGCCTACATCCTGCCTCCCATCTCATTCCTTGGGTAGAAGGTCTTGACCAGCAAGACCCTCATCTAGGTGAGAGGAATCTAACATCTGCCAAACACAGAAAACTTTAAAGAATTTGCAGATCAATCCAAGCACACAAACATCCTACATTCTAGGAAGTAATTCTAGACAAAGCTTTAGTGTCTTCCAAGGGTAGAGGGAGAGAAGTGTTGAGTGGAAATATTCTTGATGCCTCTTACTATTTTCATATTCTCATGGTCCATTATTACCCCCTCCACAGGCCACATAGTTCTATACCTTCTTATTCCATTGTGTTCTTCTGGAAAGTACCCATGCTCCCCACCTTGTTGTTAATGAATTCCTCTTTGAAATGAACCTCTTTATTTGTCACTCTGTCTTCTCTATTTAGGGAAACTGTTTAGTGTATCATGGGCTACTATTTCCAATACATAATAATCTTTTCATGCTATGGAGGAACACACAGGACCAAGAGAAATCCTCTTACTCCTTGCTACTCTCTTTTGTTCTCTCTTTTGCTATAATTTGCAACCTTCTCCCATTTTCTGTGAAACCTCTCCTCCTCTCAGGTTTGCACTATGCCTCTACCTTCCTTCCCCTCCACCAATCAAAGTCCTTATTTTCTGTTATATGCCAGCATTTATGTCAGAGATCCTTCTAGCTCAGGGACTTCCAATGCCTAGACGAATATTCCTCCACACCTCTGTCTCTGGACTGATAGTTGGAAAATTAAACACCTATGCTGATGTCCTTTTGCAGTGAGTTCCCTCTCATCTCAGTTCATTGACATCCTTACCTCCTATGATCAGTATCATAACTTCACTTTAGCTACCCTCAAGGATGACTGCATTGGGGATTTCACCATCACACAAAGATGCTCCTCCTATGACACTGAACTCTAGAATTCCTACCTTTCCATCTCTAATTCTGCCTCTGTCCTCCTAAACCAGTCCTTTGTGTTCATTGCAAATTCCCTCTCCCACTTCTCGGCCTCCCTATTTCCGACAAAGGCACCACCACCCTTCCAGTCCCCCAGGCTTGTAAACTTGTCATTATCTTCATGCTCCCTCACCCCACATGTCCAATCAGCTGCAAAGTCTTGCTTTTTCTACCTTAACAACATCTCATGTTTGGCCCCTTCCTCCGTTCTTACAGTTATCACCTTAGTCCATCCCTTGGCAACATTGTAACAGCCTCTTCTCTATGTCAAGGACCTTCCCACTCCAGTCCATCCTACATACTGTTGCCAAAATAATTTTCCTTAAGTGTAGATCTGACTAAGTGACTCTATTTGTCAGGGGTAAAAATTTTCAAGAGACAAGTTCCTGGGTAAATCATAAGCAATTTTGTTAACCATTGTTAGCAAGTAGGTTAACAAAAGGGGTCATTTGTCCTCTCAAATGTCTAAAGGGACCTAAGCTGTGAAACTTTCAATACTTATAAAGCCTATGGAAAAGTGGATGCAATTGCAGGTGGAAATCAACTGGTTTACAAGTAATGAAAAGAATGAATATTATAATGAGAGGTGCATATTATTTACTCTCTCTACAACCTTAAAAGGAAGTCAGTTCTTTGGTGGCCATGGAATGACACAGCCTACATCCACCAGCTCAGCAGTTTTGCTTCTTCTTTGCTATGGCTGCTGTCTGTATCCATTCTCAGGTTGGGATAAGTGTTGGTTGAACATCAGATCATATGCCTAAATATGCCCACATATCTTGGTCATTTGGCGCCCCCACGCTTCAGCCTCCCTGATTCTTACTGTGACAATAATATCCTTGCTTCTAGGACCTGTCATTCTTTGTTCCTCTTTCCTTTATGGGGGGACATTATGACCCTATCTTTACATATGGCAAGTCAGAACAGGTTTACCCCCTGTAAGAATGTTTATATTTCTGTCTGCTCTTCAGAGTTATTGCTTGAACAATTCCTGGCAAACAAATCTATCTCTGCTTGTTAAACTAGGCTGGGGATGGTCTACTCACTGCCTTCATATTGGTCAGTTATTCTATATAAGGGAGGCTAGAAGGTCTCATCTCATTACTTTTGTTTTTGTCTCTATTCATCTTTTTTTGCAGATTTTGCTTCCCATATTTCTTCTGAAGACATGCATTCTTCTAGAGGTCACTAACAATTTTCTATTGTGATTTTGGATTTTCAGATCCTATGTAACTGACTCCTAAAACTCTAATGATTTTGTAGACTCAGAGAATCTCTTCATCTATTACAGCTTCTGGTACTGAATGTCTTATCAAAGGAAAGGTGAAGAAAATCAGGCCCTATCCTACTTTCTGACATCATTTTGCAGCAGGAGGGATTTGGGCACAATGGTATGTGTTGCACACTCATTCCTCTGAACTGAATGCTCTGTGAGAGGCACATTTCCCTGGTCTCAAACTGAAATATATATAATGGGGGGGAGCTAAGATGGCAGAGTAGAAAGACTCACTGTATGCTAGCTCTGAATCCACAGCCCAGAAATTTCCTGTAGAAAGAACTCCCCACAAATTCTGGAGCACTGCAAGCCACGCACCAACGCAGTGGAAGAGATTTCCGTTCCAGAGAGCCCTGGAAAGCCATCCACAGGGGTCCATCATGCACCGGACATGGAGCCCAGCCCTGTGCTGTCCCAGCCGCATGGCCCCAGAAGAGCAGAACTGAGCAGGCTTCAGGGACGGACTCTCTGTCCGCGAAGGTCCCTCCACCCACAGGCGCTACAGGTTAGTGAGAGCGACTTCTGGGCTGGCCAAGAGGGGAGCACGGTGTCTCCATAACACAGGCCCCCTCAAGAGGCAGTGGCAGAGGGAGTGGCAGAGGCAGCGGTGGCCAGGGACTCCTGGAGCAGCAGGCAGGAACTCCATTACCAAAGGTCTCGGCATAAAGCCCCTGAGGGAACTAAGCCTGGGAGGCGGCCCTGCCCCAACCCCAGCACCAGAACTTAAGCTCACATTGAATAGCAGCCGCACCCGCTTCTGAAAGCCCTGAGGCTGGGAAGCAGCATTTGAATCTCAGACCCCAAGCACTAGCTGGGCAAATCTAGGCGGGGGTGGACAGGAATCTCAGAAGTCAAGTAACTGGCTGGGAAAATGCCCAGAAAAAGGAAACAAAATAAGACCATAGAGAGCTACTTTCTTGGGGAAGAGATGTTCCTTCCTCCCTTCATTTCTGATGAGGAAGTACAATGCTTGCCATCTGGGAAAGACATGGAGGGCGGGGCCTCTCTATCCCAGACATCCCAGGTGGATGTCCGGTGGGCTCAGGTCTTGGAAGAGCTCAAAAAGGATTTTGAAAATCAAGTTAGACAGGTGGAGGAAAAATTGGGAAGAGAAATGAGAGACATGCAAGAAAAGCATGAAAAACGGGTCAATACCTTGCTAAAGGAGACCCAAAAAAATGCTGAAGAAAATAACACCTTGAAAAATAGGCTAACTCAATTGGCAAAAGAGGTTCAAAAAGCCAATGAGGAGAAGAATGCTTTCAAAAGCAAAATTAGCCAAATGGAAAAAGAGGTTCAAAAGCTCACTGAAGAAAATAGTTCTCTCAAGATTAGAATGGAACAGATGGAGTCTAATGACTTTCTGAGAAACCAAGAAATCATAAAAGAAAACCAAAAGAATGAAAAAATGGAAGAGAATGTGAAATATCTCATGGGAAAAACAACTGACCTGGAAAATAGATCCAGGAGAGACAATTTAAAAATTATGGGACTACCTGAAAGCCATGATCAAGAAAAGAGTCTAGACATCATCTTTCATGAAATTATCAAGGAAAACTGCCCTGAGATTCTACAACCAGAGGGCAAAATAAGTATTGAAAGAATCCATTGATCACTGCCTGAAAGAGATCCAAAAAGAGAAACTCCTAGGAACATTGTGGCCAAATTCCAGAATTCCCAGGTCAAGGAGAAAATATTGCAAGCAGCTAGAAAGAAACAATTTCAGTATTGTGGAAATACAATCAGGGTAACACAAGATCTAGCAGCTTCTACATTAAGGGATCAAAGGGCGTGGAATAGGATATTCCAGAAGTCAAAGGAACTAGGACTCAAACCAAGAATCACCTACCCAGATAAACTGAGTATAATACTTCAGGGGAAAATATGGTCTTTCAATGAAACAGAGGACTTTCAATCATTCTTGATGAAAAGACTAGAGCTGAAAAGAAAATTTGACTTTCAAACACAAGAATGAGAAGAAGCATGAAAAAGTAAACAGCAAAGAGAAGTTATAAGGGACTTACCAAAGGTGAACTGTTTACATTCCTACATGGAAAGACAATATTTGTAACTCTTAAAACTTTTCAGTATCTAGGTAGTTGGTGGGACCACACACAGATGTGCACACACACACACACATGCACACACACATGTACATGCGTGCATGCACACACACATACACACATGCATGCACACACAGAGACAGAGAGCACAGAGTGAATTGAATAGGACGGGACCATATCTTAAAAGAAATTAAGGTAAATGATGAGAGAGAAATGTAGTGGGAGGAGAGAGGGTGAAATGGAATGGGGTAAATTATCTCTCATTCAGGAGGAAAGCAGGAGACTTTTTAGTGGAGGGAAAAAGAGGAAAGATGAGAAAAAAAACATGAAGTTTACCCTCATCACATTCGACTAAAGGAAGGAATAAAATGCACACTCATTTTGGTATGAAAACCTATCTTACAGTACAGGATGGGGAAGAAGGAGATAAGCAGGGAGGGAGGGAGGGATGATGGAAGGGAGGGCAATGGGAGGAGGGAGCAATTTGAAGTCAACACTCTTGGGGAGGGACAGGATCAAAAGACAGAAACAATGGGGGGCAGAATAGGATGGAGGGATATACAGTTAGTCTTACACAACACGACTGTTATCGAAGTCATTTGCAAAACTACACAGATTTGGCCTATATTGAATTGCCTGCCTTTCCAAAGGAAATGGGTGGGGAGGGAGCGATGGGGAGAATTTGGAACTCAAAGTTTTAGGAACACCTGTTTAGTATTGTTCTTGCTACTAGGAAATAAGAAATACAGTTAATGGGGAATAGAAAGTCATCTGGCCCTACAGGACAAAAGAGAAGATGGGGACAAGAGAAGGGAGGGATGATAGAAGAGAGGGCAGATTGGTGATCGGGAAAATTAGAATGCTCAGTATATTGGGGTGGAGGGAGGGGATAAATGGGGAGAAAATTTGGAACCCAAAATTTTGTGAAAATGAATGTAAAAAGTTAAACAAATAAATTTATATACAAAAAAGAAATAAAATAGACCCACCAGCCTTGCATTTTCTGTACCCTTCAGTCATATAAGTGACTATAAAAATGTTTCTTTTTTAAAAAAAAGAAATATATATAATGGAGCCTGCCCCATTGGATATAGGGACCAATAATAATGACCCTGGTAGCAAAAGCCATGCCTTGAGAGTCTGAGGTCTCCACTAGCTTATATTGGTCTAGTCCCAATGATCTCATGCCTTTTCCACAGCATATCAGTTCCCAGTGCCAGACCACTCAAGCAGAGGTACCATGGTAGAACCAAAGGCTATCATGAACCATATATTGCCAACTCAGAGAAGCCTGCTGAGCCCTACTTGTATAGGCTCAAAAGTCTCTCACCTCTTCAATGGGTCTATTCTCCTCTTCATCCAGACCCTGGCCCCTCCACCTGTATATTTGCCTATAGTGTTGCATATACAGTCAAATTGGAAGTAGAAATGGGTTATTAGTGAAATGCTTTACACAGTTCCACCCTGCAAGTGTGGTTTTATGACATGACAAGGAAAATGGAGATACTATGCTAGAATTTCTTTTTAAGTGTTTCATATTTACTCAAACAGGTCATATGCCAAACAGGAGATAATGTTATGCCTCTTTTATTTTTTCAAAGGGGAAAAACCTGACTTCGTCTTATGGAAAGGAAGAGGGTTCCATGGAATTTTACTGAATAAAGAAATCTCTACCATGTTTCAATAACCTAGTTTTCTGGAAGTCAAGGTGGTGGTTGTCTATTTTTTTAACTGAAGACTCTTTTAAGCAGGTATTACTTGATGACATTCTTGCATTCACAGACAAAGGCCCAGAAATGATGATTCCTTTATGTCATAAAGAGTTGCATAAATCAAGTGTACCTTTTCAGTAACTTTTATTAGCACCCTGAAGAATCTGATATTAGCATCATACTCACCTCCCCATTAGAATGAAAAAAAACCACTTATCTTGTTCAGATGATATTTAAGGAAGCAACACTTAAAATACTCTATATAAAGGAAGTGTCAACCAAAATCCTGGACCATTCCTTTGCGGGTGAGGAGCTGAGCATGGTCATCATGGTTCCTGATGAAAATATTCATCTAAAAAAGGTAAGTTAATAATCCCAAGATCAAATCGCATAGCTAGCTCTTAATAGTGCTATGTTACATTGCTCCTTGAGGCTCATCTGGTCTATTTGACAATTTATTATGGAGATACAGGTTCTTATATTAGATGGAGTACTGTTTGACTAGGAATCAGAAAGCCTGGATCTAATCGTAGTGCTGCTTCTTTTCTCAATGAAGTCATTTATTGTCTTTAAACCTCAGTTCTCAGCTGGATTCAGAGGCTGTGTGTTTAAATTCTGACTCTGCCACTTACTAGTGTGACCCTTGTCACTTGACCTCTCTAGGCTTCCATTTCCTCACTTATGAAATGAAGGAAATGGGCTAAATAATAGACAAATCCTCTCCTAAATCTATGACTGTCTGAATCACCCGAGTCAACAGAACAGTCAGCCAAGAAACAGCATTGCTACTGGAAAAGAGAATGAATAATATTGCTGATCTATTTGTTTTGGGGCTAAGGGTTTAGGTATTCTAAAAGTCAGGTTTGAAAGACAACAGAGAATTTACTGATCGTTATAGGAATTATTTGGAAAAAAAATCAAAATGTTGATACTGCCACTCTTGGTCTTACTCCTCATAGAAATATTCAACTATGATTTTTTTCTGTCTATAGTAAGGAAACAAACAATAGCAAGAATGCATTGAATGGCTACTTCATGTTAGGTATTATGACTGACATGAGATATAAAGAACAAAAAAATGCTACCAGTTAATATGTCTACAATATTTCAAGGTTTGTAAAGCACTTTACATGTGTGATCTCACTTGATCCTCAAAACAGTCAAGTTAAGTTCTGATATTATTCCCATTCTGCAGATAAGGAAATTGAGGCTGAGAAAAGTTAAATGACTTGTCCAGGATCACACAGTTGGAGGGAGGATTAGATTTAGGTCTCCAAGACCAGCATTCTATCCACTGTGTCACCTAGCTGCCAAAGAGCAAAGTACAATAGTAGAGTTTCTTTACCTGAAAACTCTTTTAAATGAACTTTTATTTTTAGATAGATAAGAAATAAGCATTTATTAAGTGCCTACTATGTGCCAGGCATTGTGCTAAGTACTTTACAAATATTATCTAATTCAATTTGCACAATAATCCTAAGAGATACATGCTGATTGTCACCCCAATTTTATTCAGTCATTTTCAGTCACATCCAACTCTTCATAACCCCATTTGTGGTTCCCTTGGCAAAAATACTGGAATAATTTGCCATTTCCTTCTCCAACTCATTTTACAAATGAGGAACTGAGGCAAACATTGTTAAGTGACTTGTCCAAAGTCACAAAGCTGGTAAGTGTCTGAAGCCAGATTTGAACTCAGTAAGATGAATCTACTTGACTGTGCTCTATCCGCTGAACCACTTGTCTGCTCCCATTTTACAACTGGAAAACTGAGGCAAAAAGCAGTTAAGTGGTTTAACGGCCATTGCCTCCCCTTCTTTCAATTAATGTTAGAGAAAAGGTAAATAAAAAAAATTGATGAGAAGGTAGAGCAGGAAGGGATTATTTTGGGATAGAATAATCACTGAAGATATCATGGCAGTGATGTTATATCTGGGCTTTAAAGAATGACAATATTTTTGAATGCAGAGATTAAGTTGGTGGGGAGCAGGGGAGACTTTCAAAGGTAAGAGAACAATATAATGAATATCACAAAGGTGGGGGAGAAATGCATGGAATGTTTTGAGGAACAATTGAATACCCTAGTTTGACCAGATGAGGAAATGTCTAGAGGTCAGTAGGGATAAATTAAGTTAAATGATCCACTTGGTTTTATTTATTTGGGTAGGTAAGTCAAACTCTTGAGTAATTATTGCTCCGATTTGGGAAACTCTAAAACATTCCAGAAAGGCACCTAGATGCCACAGTAGATAGAGTACTGGGCCTGGAGTTATAAACATTTATCTAATGGAGTTCAAATATGGCCTCAGACATTTACTAACTGTGTGACCAGGGGCAAGCCACTCCAGTGTCTCTGCCAAGAAAACCTCAGATGGGGTCACAGAGACAGACACAACTGAAAAATGACTCAGTAGCAACAAAAACATAACAGAGCTGAAAGAACTCAGTACGATGTGATTCACAACCAAGAGTCTTTAGAGAACCTTACCATGAATATGCACCTGGACTTGGGCCACGACATCCTCCATGGTAGTGATGCATATATTGAGTGAGCATATAAGTCTTTGTTTTATACCTCACTTGGTTTTAATAGTTGTCATGACTAATGTGAAAATGTGTTTAATAAGAATGTATGTGTAGAACTCATATAAGATCGCATGCCATCTTGGGGAAGGAGGGGAGAGAGGGGGGAGAAAATTTAAGACTTATGAACGTGATTGTTGAAAACTGAAAACAAATTAATAAAAAAAAGTTGAAAAGTTATCTCTGTTGCTAAATGTTTCAAGGAATGTTATATGATTCTGATAAGTCTTTGGGAGACATATTACTGGTGGAAACACTGTAAGATGGTATCTTGCTATTTTGAATCAAACACTTCTTATACTCAACAGATAATTGGTTCAATGGGATTGTGTATTCTCTGCCTTTCAGTTATTTGTGTGATAGTCAAGATGAGAATAATACTGGTGTAAACCTATATAAATTTATAAAATTTATAAACCTTATAAATTTATTGTTTGCCTCAACAAGCAGTCCCTCAATGTATATGTAACTCACTTTTACAAAATGTCATATAAATAGTGCATTTATGTAGGTATTGAGGTTCTCTCTCTTGCCTTTTAGTTTGTTATCTTGAGTTATAATGACGATAATAATAGCAAAGCCCAAGGTTTACTCTAAGCCTCTGATACCTTCCCACTTTTTAGAAAATGTAATCATTTATCTTCTAACTCTTTCAAAATTTGATTGGCCTCAGCTTGGACCTTCTGTGTTTATGTATGGTCTTATCCATATATTTTTTTTAGATTTCTTTTCTTCAGTGGCATTTCTACTTCCTCAATACTCCTTCATGCATAACAGACCTATGTCATTGGATTTGTTGAATGAAAAGAAATTGGTTTACCTTTACCTCTAGATGGAGACCATGTTCAAAAAGAGACTCAATTAGAAGTATGGTACCTCACTGAATTGACAAACAATAGATCCCTATGGCAGAAATCCAGGTCTGTAGAATTTAGCTAATGTACTATACTGTAATTGGATCATTATCACAGGCCAAATTGTTGCCCACAATCATCTAGACATAATATTAACTTACAAAAACTTAAGAATATTTTCATAAATATTACTCTGCCAAATACTTATCTTCCAAGCTAGATGAAGCAAAAATCTTTCAAAATATAGGACTCTAGCAAAGGAAAACAAAATCATATTGGAATAAGACAAGTTATATGTCATCCTATCAGCTACTAGAGTTGTGCCGATGATGATTTGTGTAAGTCTACAGAGAACGACCTGGCATTCTAAATATAATTATGAAAAAAAATTGAAAAAAACAAACAAAACCCAGTCAACCATCACCTGTTTAATAACCAAACTGAATATAAAAGAATAATAGCGGGATAGTGACTTTTCCTTGTATCATTCTACCTGAATCTCATTGAACTGAAAATGTTTCTTATTCTACTTTGTATATGGGAATGTCTTTTTATTTTGCGTATGTAAAGTTCAGAATAAAAATTAACAAAAATCAAGCAAGCATCATCCTTAGGAACATTTCCTTATATAATCATTATTTTTATTCTCTGAATCAGCTAACTACTTAGTTCTACCTTTATGACCAAATAAAAGTAGTCTAATTCTTCTTCATATAGGTTATCAGTTCAGACATTGAAGATAGTTGTCTTCTCCACCTAAATCTTCTCTTCTGCAGGCTAACATTCAACTAATTTAGTTTCTTTAATAAATCTTTATTTGGAATACCCTTTAGTCTCCTCATGATCTTGGTTACTTGAATCATTACATACTTCAGCCTTGTAGTATAATTCCAGCAATGTGGTTCCCAGAACTTAATTCAGTCTCCAGATGTGCTCAGGACAAGTATGGTACAACTGTTGTCTTCCCTATTCTAGACATGATATCTCATGCATTTAGCTATCTTGATGCCACATCAAACTGCTAATTCCTATTGATTTTGTAATATATTAAAATATCCAATGATTTTTCACATGATCTCTTGTCCAACCAAGTGTCCCCTGTCCTATACTGGTGATTTTTATCTTTTCCACCCAATATTAATCTTCCTATTCATCCCTTCACTAATCCTCAATTTCAAAAGCAGCATGTTTCCCTTTATTTCTTTCTGTACATTATTAGTCTTTTTAGGAGGAAAACCAAAATGCAGTCAGCTAGATAGAAAGGATCTTGATGATTTTGGTTGCATTTGTGCTTGTGGAGGAATCATGACATTTTGATTTTCAAAGGCAATTTGGAAATAGATTGATCTTCAGCATAAATTATTGAAGCATGTTTTCCGCGATAGAAAAGACAGAAGATAATCAGGAAAGGAGACCAGG